>CAUYRH010086853.1:0-12278 GCA_963574655.1 Perodicticus potto | reverse complement strand
TTCCTTACAATAATAGGCATCGGAGACTCCAGGGCCCCCACAGATCACACAGCGCCCCTGGTAAGAGCCATAGTTACACTCATCACATATGCGCACCAGGGTGCAGGGACGCACATAGGAATCGCAAATTACACACTTGCCGTCACATTTTTCACATAGTCTTCCAATGGCAACACCAGCCTGCTTGCGGCAAAAGATCAAATCTGGATGATGTTTAGCCATGCCTCCAAGCCTCCATCAGTAGACTTTTTAAAAACAAGATTATAACTGTCCCTTTGATTAGTTCTTATTTCAGAATATTTCAGGGTGATATGGTCAGCATTTTTTGTTCAGAAAAGTTGATTTTGGTATGGGGTAGAATGTGTACCATGGGTACTGGGAGGCGTGAGGGGCTGCATCATGAGGGGCAGGAGTTTTAAAGCTTTGTGGAGTGGGATTTGTTGCAAGAATATGGTTATTGGACAGAAAAGATGAAGTTCAAGAAAAGAAAATGAATTTTCTGTAATGGATAAACAACTTGTGTCATTTTGGCAGTCTTGGTAGTATAATATACCTCTTTGTGGTAAAATCTCAAGTTGGTTTTGATTTCTACGCATACTGTTTGTATACTTGTTTCTCTCACTCCCCAGCTTCATCTAGGTACTTCTTTCTGAGACCATTTGTTAGCCTACACAGTGTCAAGTTCAGCAGTTTTCCTGGGCAAATTTATAGCCCTTTCTTAGTCTATTGTTTAAGGTTGTCTTAATAATTTATATGATTTCTAATATTTACAATAGTAATTTGTATTTCTTAATAATTTATGTATTTAAGATTTTCTAGTGCCTTAAGCTTTACACAATTCCAAACATATCCATGCCTTATAGTTTTTAACGTGGATTTTGGTTCTTAATCTCATTTTATCTTCACAGTAGTTTATTAGAGACCAGGAATGTTATGTTCCTTACCCATCACTCTTAAGTGGCAGAACTGGTTGCTGCTAGATGCCAGATTTTCTGATGTGTGCCTAGTCCTTTATTTCTCTTAATGCATTCTGCTAGTCTCTTCGTTGTAATTTACTTTTTATTCTTTAAGAGTTCCTGATTCTTCTTGGTAGTTTTTAATTTGATATTCCCCATTCTTCTGATGAGAATGGTAGCCCGAGTATTATTGCTATTATTTCAACTCAGAATTGAAACTTAAATGATATGCCTCATCAAAGTTGAACAACCGACTTCTTATCAGAGTTGAAATTAGAATTAGAGAGGCAGTTTCTGACTTTCACATTATAAAATAAAAGCCTCTGGTTAAAACATATTATCATATCTTATATATTTAAGTTATGAAGCAAAAAGGAAAATGTTAAAAAGGATAAATGGGGGTGGTACCTGTGGCTCAAAGGAGTAGGGTGCCGGCCCCATGTACCGGAGTTGGCGGGTTCAAACCCAGCTCCGGCCAAAAACTGCAAAAAAAAAAGATAAATGGAACTTAAATATAACTTATCAGTTTTAAATTTTTTATATTATAAAATTAACATATATAATGTTAAGTTGGGAAAAAAGTACCCAAAGAAGTAATAGTTAAATATTAAAATTGTTTTAAGAATAAAGTCATAATATTAGTAGTCTATTCATATTATCCTTCAAAATTTGGGATTTGTTAATACAGAATATACTCTAAAACTTTAATAATATAAAACCAGTTTCCAGGCAACAACTTTTTGTTACCCTTTTAATAATTCATTTTATTTTAGAGGAGAGGGGCCACTGAAAACTTTCCAGGATTTGATTCGTCAACTAGAGGTATGTTTTGTTTCCATTTTATGCTACTAATTTAATTGTGGTAAAAGTAGGTAATAATTGGTTTTCTGAATGATGTATGATACTGTATGTGTGTTTTATGGAGAGTGGTAGAAAAGTAGTAAGGTAGAAGGCTTGCAGTAACATTTTGTGGCACTTTTCTTGGTTATCTCATGGAAAAGAAACTTAAATGTAGGAAACAGTAAAGGGGCTTTGTTGACAGTAAATGCAATAATAGGTTTTAGCTTTTCTGAAGTAAATGAAAATGTCCTGTAAGCAGATACAAATCCTTTATACCTTCCAGAAGTCTAGAAAAGCTTATTTGGCCTCTTTATTATTGAATGGGGTGAACAATATTCATTAAATGAGATAACACATGAAAAAGCATCTGTTATAGGCTTGAGACCATTGGAGGGGACTCAGTATGTGTCTGCTTCCTCATTTCTTTCCATAGCCATGATGTCTTTAGGGCATTAGGAGACAGATGTGCTAAGACCCACCCCTGTGCCCTTTGTGTCCTGAGACTCATGCAGGGCTATCTGTGACTCTCCCCTGAGGTAGAGTCTTCACACTGGCCACGAGGTCACAGAATGCCTTTCCTGTTTTCCCTGCCCCTCTTGGGAGCCTGTTTGCCTCTCTGGAACTGAGAGCATCTTGCATTTGAAATCTGATTTCCTGTCATTTGGTTACTCGTATGTAGTTTTCTTTGGCAATCCCATATGCTTCTACCCGAATATCTACAGGAAAGGGATTTAAGGGAATTATTGTCAACATAGAAGAATTACTGAAAATAGGTCTTCTGGATTTTTTGTAGACTATTAATGAGTTATTTCCTATAAAACACTTGGAATAAATTCGGGATTTCTTCTTTTCAGTTGACTCTAGCTTATTCAGTAAACCCGTGTCTATTGAACCGTCTCCAAACTGTGATGAAGATAAAATGACATACTTTATTCAGCAAATATTTATTGAGCTTGTACTATATGTCAGATCTTAGGGAAAGGAGCTCTTTGGAGAAAAGGAAAGCTTCTGTTCCACATAGTTTATGTTCTAATGGCAGAATATAGATAATAAAAAGTTATATATAATGCACATATATAAGTACTTGGATAAAAAATCATTTAGGATAAGTATGTAGATAAGAGGGGTGGTCAGAAGAGATCTTTCCAAGCAGGTAGCATTTGAGTAGAGACATGAAGTGAGGGAGTGAGTAGGATACATGCTAGTAGAGGATTTCACTTTTTTTTTTTTTTTTTTGAGACAGAGCCTCAAGCTATCACCCTGGGTAGAGTGCTGTGGCATCACAGCTCACAACAACCTCCAATTTCTGGGCTCAAGCGAGTCTCCTGCCTCTGCCTCCCAAGTAGCTGGGACTACAGGCACCCGCCACAACACCCGGCCATTTTTTGGTTGCAGCCACCATTGTTGTTTGGTGGGTCCGGGCTGGATTCGAACCCGCGAGCTCAGGTGTACATGGCTGGCACCTTAGCCCGTTGAGCTACAGGCGCCGAGCCGAGGATTTCATTTTTTAATTTTAATTTTTTTTTTGAGACAGAGTCTCACTTTTTTGCCCTCTGTAGAGTGCAGTGGCATCATAGCTCACAACAACCTCAAACTCTTGGGCTCCAGCAATCCTCTTGTCTCAGCCTCCCGAACAGCTGGGGCTACAGGCGTCCACCACAATGCCCAGCTATTTTTAGAGATGGGGTCTTGCTTTTGCTCAGGCTGGTCTTGAACTCCTGAGTTCAGGCAGGCTTCCTGCCTCAACCTCCCAGAGTGCTGGGATTACAGGTGTGAGCCACCACACCGAGCCTCTTAATAGAGGATTTTATGTAGAGTATAGAGTAAGTGCAAAGGCCCTGAGATGCAGGGTTAGGGCTGGGTGTATCTGATGAAGAATAAAGAGGTAATTATAGATAGGGTGGAGTGAGGCAGAAGGAAAGGGTATAATATGACACATTTATAGGCCCTGGGAAGAATATCGACATTTTTCCTCAAACATGCTGGTAAACCCATTGAGAGTTTTTAGAAGTAGTGGCCTGATCTGACTTACATTTTAAAAGGTTTTTGGCTTGACAAGGAAAAAGGATAGTGCCATGTATTGACACAGGCAACATTGAGGGAGAAGACTGGATTTAGAGGGTAGAAATCAAACGGTTTGCTTTGCTCAAATACAAAGGTGGAGTAGGATATACAGTTGGCCCTCCCTACTGTACTCCCTTACATTCTCAGATTCAGTCAACTGTGGATCAAAAATATGATAAAACATACCATTACAGTAATACAAAATAATACATTTCTAACAGGTTGGAGTTCCAAGAAAAAAATAATAGAAATGAAGCAATACAGTCTTAATAGTTATTTACTTAGCATTATGTTATATTAGGTATTATAAATATAAAGATGATTTAAAGTGGATGATACGATGTAGGTAGGTTATATGCAAATACCACACCATTTTATATAAGGTACTTGAGCATCTGCAGATTTTGGTCTCTTCAGGAAGGTGCTAGAATCAATCCCTCACAGATACCAAAGGGTGTCAGCCACCCTGAGCTAGAGTGAAACCCCACCTCTAAAAATAGCCAGGCGTGGCAGGTGCCTGTAGTCCCAGCTTCTTGGGAGGCTAAGGCAGGAGAATCTTTTGAGCTCAGGAGTATGAGGTTACTGTGGGCTGTGAGGCCACAGCACTCTAATGAGGGTGACAAAGTGAGACTGTCTCAGAAAAAAAAAAAAAAAAAAAAAAGAGACTGATGTCAGGAGTAGAGAGTGAAAGTCTTGGGAATTACCAGCTTTAAGGCAGTTTTAAAAACATGATACTCTATGGGACAGATATGGATCTTATCCCCCAGAGGTTTTCAGGCTAGAAAAAAGAGAAGGTTTACAGAATAGAAAGTGGTAACATGGAATGATAAGGAAATGGGGTGAGTAGTGATTATTCAGTTTGATTAGAATATTTATCTAAACTATTACCAAGACCTGTTATTTTTCCTCACAAATTACTCTCAGATTTGCCCAGTGCTCTTTCTTATTAGTGCTAGCTAAATCTTCTCCTTTCCTCCTCTGGTATCTGTTACCTTAAAATATTCTTCATACCATTTTAACATAATATCCTAAATATTTCTATCTTATCTGTCCAAACTTATTCTGTACTATTCTCCATCATCTTGTTTGCATCACTAAATTGTAAAATGCATGGTACGAGGTTATTGGTCATAACTAATCTGGGGGAAAAAATAACAACCATCTGAATTGGTCTCAAATGGCTAGTTATGAAATGTGTATGAGGGACAAATTTTATCTTACTTAGATAGAAGCAGGCAAGTTCCAAACCTTTAGACCTCGTGCTCCAAGATTTATTCACTATCCTTTTGTAACTGGAGATACTGTGAGATGAGCTCTGAATCCCTCCAGAAATCCAGACATAATTTGTGTAGTGGAGTATCATGGGTCTGTGTGATCCTCTAGAATAAGGGGAGGTCTCCAGGTATAGAGAAAACCTCTCTAGGAGTTGATTCTCCATCTAGTCTGTAAACAGTTAAAACCCTTATGTTTTCCTGGGTACAACAAAAACTATCGGAGTTCCACAGTAGATTTTTTATTATGTTGAGGTTCTAATTTTTAAATTCTATATAAGAATTATTAATTAGCATATTTCTTACCAACTATCCATAGACATTAATCTAAAAGAATGATGTTTTTCCTTTCTACTAGGTTTTTGCAACGGAGGGGTTAAAGCTTACTTCCAGTGTACAAGCTTTTTCAAAACAGGTAACACATTTCTTCCTACCTGTGCTGGTGGTGATGACATCCGCTTTGGGGGTATATTTCTAAGGTATAAAAGTATTTAAGGTGTAAAAGGTGGAGTTTTGGTGGGGTTGTTTTAACTTTCTAAATTACATTTCAGCTGAAAGATGATGACAAGCTTATGCTTCTTTTGGAAATAAACAAGCTAATTCCTCTATGCCACCAGCTCCAGACAATAACTAAGACATCTTTGCAGAATAAAGTATTTCTGAAGGTAAAAGAGAGGGTGGGTTGTTCAGGTAGACACTGGGAAACTTTCACACTTTTATCTTTATCAGATTAGCTCTAGCCTGTTTCTTCAACTGAAGTATTGCTACCCACTGAAGGGCAATTTATTTCCATTTTTAATGGCTTGTCTGTAAGAATCAAACATTTAAAATTTGTTTAACCATAACCTCTTGTCCAAAAGAATCATTTATTCTCTGCTATTAAAACTGACCCCAGGGAGCATCAGGTTCACCAAATAGATTAGCTTTTTGGAAATAATTAGTTCCATAGTACTGAGAACCTATCCGTAAATCCTGAGTCTTCCCCTAACTAGGGCACAAATGCCTCTGAGTCTGGGCTTCTGTAATTTGTCTGAGGGAATATGAGGTTATGCCTACAAAGCAGGGTGTAAGGACTTGCAAAGTAGGGGGTTCACTGCCACTATTTAGAACATTTTGAAAAGTCCTAAACATCCTGAGATAGAACAGTTGATTTTCTACCTATCAACTTGAGAAAGACCTCAAGTTTTGTGAAACAGGCCTGACCCCTGCACCTATGTCCTGGGCCCTCAAGTTGGCACTTGTATCCTAATCTGTATACTTTTCAGGATCCCTCAGATTTCCATGGTAGGGAAATTTTTTCATTTTAAAACTAAATAAGTGATAAACTGGTTTTATTTGTTTGTTCTGAAATACTTTTAGAATATGATTTGTATGCTTTCTGTCACTGTAGGTTGACAAGTGTATTACAAAGACAAGATCCATGATGGCTCTCTTGGTCGAACTTCTTTCACTTTGCTATAAACTGTTAAAGAAGGTGAGGTAGTTTTTCTATTTTAAACTCATTTTTTTTAATTGAAGAAAAATGCAAAAGAAAATAAATAATAGTTACTAATTGATTTTGCAACTATTTTTTTTTTTCAGAGTAAAACAGAAACTAATTGTCTTAACTCTTTCCAGCTTCAGGTGGAAAATAACAGCAGATGGGTCTCAGTTACAAATAAAGACACCATAGACGGTAAAACTTGAGAAGCTTTTGGGGTCAGATCACTGGAACGTCATGTAGCAAAGCTGACATTTTTAAAAAGCAAAATATCCTTTGTCTTTTCAGCAATTCAACAATTTAATGAAGAAAAACACTGAAATTCTGTCTTATTTTCTAATCATGAAACCTCTTGTGAAGGTTTTGGGGAACTAATAAATACCACGGTAGTTGCTAGAATTCTAATTGCAATGTGATTTTAAAATGGAGTATTGCACTAATAATGTTCTTTAAAAGTCAAACCAAATATCCCACTGTCTTAATGACAGTGTAATCCAAAGAAGCTGTTTTGAATATGTGCTCAGTTTTGGCTTATCTTCCCTTTACTGTTTTATTTAAGTCTATCATCTAGAACACTGTAATTTCAGCAGAGAATGTATAGTAATCTAGGTGAACGCAGGGTTCCCCTTAAGCCTGTGGATTCTTCTTCTGCCCTTCTGTTCACCAAGCATGCCAAGGGCACCCCTGATGTCCCTGTCACAGACCATCCATGCTAGTAGCAAGTTCGCACAGCAAGGGTCATCATCTGTGTTTTGTGTGTCCTTTCCCTACTCCCAACAGCAGGGAATCCTGGAGGATATGAAATGACCATCTTTTGGTTCTAGTTCTAGCGTAGCTGGCCAGTCGGCCTGAATATTAGCTGCAATTCTAAGCCTATCTTTTTGGCTTAAAAAGTTTGAACTATCTCTCTCAGTATTGACTGATGGAATGGAAGATTAAAAAAGAGAACGATGGAATCAAGAAGCTGTTTAAATTCTGAATAATCATGCATTTTACATACATGGCTTTGGAATGTTCATTATAAAACAAATAAACATCTTTCTTTAGTATTTTTAATTTTAGGGTTTAAAGCTTTTCTTTGGTGGGGTGGGGTTTTGATCAAAGGATCTGGTTTATAGCTTGTCTCCTTATGATATAGTAATATTTTGGACTCTTTTCGTGATGTTTGTATCCTAATGTTTGGACATTCATTTTGAAATCAATGGGACATGTCAAGTGCCAAACGTCAGTTGATAGGTAAACTTGTCTGATAATCTTTATTTGGGTCAGTCATCACTATCAGTGTTCACAAATCCTGAAGAACCATGGTACTACCAATTAGCTAGTCAATACTTAATTGAAAAACTTTACCATAGTCCTAAGAAGAAAATGGGATGCACTCACCTTGGTTAATGACCTTTAAAAATACTTGATTAAACAGTCAGAATCATCAAGCATAGTTTTTATTCTCTGAAACCAGAATATTCTTTTAAAATGCAATGAAAATGATCTCTACATGGTAGAGATGGAATTGTTAAACAAATTACAACAGAAATGAGAGAATGATGTGAGGTAGTATGTGTAAAATATACATTATTCTTTTACAAAGCTATCATTATGAAGTTTTCAAGAATCATTGTGTTACTTGAAGTGGGGGGTCTATCTGCTAGTTCGTGCTAATATTTCAGCTCACAGCACCATCACTGGAGGTGTTTATAGACCTACAGCCTGTATCACATCTGGTGGGTCTATTTGGGGAGATAGTCATGCTGGCACTCAGGTTACAAGGCATTTTTTCTTGTGAACCAAAATGGTTTTTATTTACAAAAACACTCTTTTACATACCTGAGAAGAGAATATTCTTTTATTAAAGCGCAAGTGGGGCTGGGAAAGAGATAACTTATGTTCTTAACAGCATTAAAAAATAGAGCAGCAGAGGAATTTACACATCAAGTGATTTCTTCTGTATAAAAATGTGTTTTAAACAGGGATATTTAAATGTGTTGTAGCACTTAAAGAAAAATAACAGGTTTTAAAGTCCTTTTTATTTAAAATTCAATATAAATAGGTATCTAGTTTTAAACCATAAATTTATAGTTGCATTTAAAAAAAAAAAAAAGATAAAAGCCTGTTCTGTTCAGAGGCATCTGTGCCTTTGAATGACATATTCTTAGCAACTTCTTTGGTGGTTACTTTGAAACTAGAGTGTGTGAGACTGAGTAGCTACAATGTATGTATTGCAAGAATCAGTTTATTTTGCATTATTATACTTCCATGTGGGGGCTCGGTGCCTGTAGCTCAGTGGTTAGGATGCCAGCCATAAGCACTGGGAGTAGTGGTTTCTAACTGGCTGGGGCCTGCTAAACAAAAATACCTGGGCGTTGTGGGTGCCTGTAGTCCTAGCTACTTGGGAGGCTGAGGCAAGAGAATCGCTTGAGACCAAGAGTTTGAGGTTGCTGTGAGCTGTGACACTATGGCACTCTTCTGAGGGGAACAATAGTGAGACTCTGTCTCAAAACAAAACAAAACTTCCACTTGCTAGGGAGGCCTCTGTATTTTTCAAAGCCTTTTTCATGTGTTCTTCATTTAAGAAGTCAGTGTTACAGTTACACTTTGTTTCAGAAAGGAAGGCCATTCCATCAGCATAATGAAGAAAAAATGTATGCTCTACACTCTGTCACTTTCCTCCCACCTATTGGGAGAGGACTTGAGGCAGAAAGGGTAGGCTTAGACTTCTTGGTAGTGTTACATGGAGGCAGATTGGGTAAGAATGGCCAGTTAGGTTTTCTTTCAACTTTGATAGAAAAATGAGGCAAAACAGTAACCATACCACAACCTTCAAATGAAAGAATATTAAAATGTGGTAGTCATCTCTTGGCATATGCAGGGGAACAGTCAGATCCAGGCCCTTCTGTGTATACCCAAATCTGCACATACTCAAGACTTGCAATCAGCTCTGCGGAACCTGAGTACAAGAAAAATTGCCCTGCTCCATATGTGGGTTTCATATCCAGCAAATACTATATATTTTTAATGTGCATTTGGTTGAAAAAAATACACATATAGGTGGACCCATGCAGTATAAACCCCTATCGTTAAAGGGTCAACTGTCTTTTCAGGTTATAGGGTAATTGGTCAAATTACTTTTATTTTTTTTTTATTAAGTTTATATGCATTTATTTCTCAATTTTAAATAGGCTCATAAGCTTATGCATTCATAAGGAAAATTCTAACTTTCAAAAAATATTTATTTGTCTGGAAAAAACAAAAAAATTGTGTAGCCTATTTTTTTCCTATAGTAAGTGTGCCAGAGTTATATACAGTAAATAGCATCTTTTATGCAAAAGAAACAATTATTGATTTTTAAATATAGACACAGCAATTAAACCATCATGGGTCAATTACTTCTAGTTGGCTACTTAAAACTTTTTTGTATTTTGTAGATTTTCCTCAAATAGTTTTGTTTGCTTTTAATCAGAAAAACATTCCTGGTGTGGCAGCTGTTAAGTAAGAGAAAAAGAGTGAGTACATAGATAGGGCAGCTCTGAGAGGCTGAGGACAAATGAGAACCCAGGCTCATTAAGCAAGAGAAAGAGGGAAAAACCAGGTTAAGGGAAGGAGGATTAGTCCTTTCCTGTGGGCGGCTGGGTGTGATAAGCCACATACTGGATGTTCTCATTTAGTGCACTGATGGTTTGGACCAGGTAAGGATAAGAATCTTGGTTTACTTTTTAATCCATCTCAATCCTCATGACATAGCCGTTGTGGCATTAATGCGTTTCACCACTACTTCTTCATATTCTTTTTGTGTCAGTAAACCTTCTGTTATGCTTTTACTTTCTTCAAATTTGGGTAACACAACTGCAATGTAGCCTTCAGTAGATGGCTGGAAAAGAAACCAAATAATTAGCATTGTCAAATGATAAAAAAATCCAATGAAAGGTATGTGGATGAGATCATAGATTTTTCTCTCTCTTTTTTACCTTTTCTTGAAGAATAGATGGCTTATGGAGAATATTTTCATTCACTTCCATCAGCCGTCCTCTAACACAACTATTTAAAAAGAATTATTTTTAAGAAAAATATTACTTCCCTTGTTTCTCCTAAATTGGTAGCTAGAAAGTTACTCACCTGGATACGGTATATTCTTCTCCATCTGAGCAGTAAATCTTACACAGAGGTGCAAGTTCTGTTAGAAACTGTGCCCCCTGTGTAATGAGAAGGAAGAAGTTACTAACTGATGTACATTTCCACTTGCCTTTGAGAGACAGCCTTCAGTGTTACAACAGGATATATTCCTAGGACTGGTGTTTTAAATAAAAATGACAGAAGTAAAAAATCACTCATTTATTCCAACACACATATAGTAAGTGCCTACTGTATGCCAGGCACCATCCCAGACTCTAAGGAAAAAAAACCTAAGACACAAGTAATTCTCTTTCTCTCTCTTTTAGGAAGGCCTACCACTCAGAATAGAATAATAATATATTTTATCAACTATAAATAAGAAAACTAAATATACCCAAATTATATCAAAACTTTAAAGATAAAGGATTCCTTTATGGAGTGAATCACTAAGACTTTCTGAAGAAGGAATACTTTTTTGTTGTTGCAGTTTTTGGCCGGGGCTGGGTTTGAACCTGCCACCTCCAGTATATGGGGCCGGCGCCCTACTCCTTTGAGCCACAGGTGCTGCCCAGGAATACTTTTCTAATTAAAAAAAAAAAAACAAGTACTCTGAGGAAAATTTGGAAAATACAGTAAAGTTTTTAAGTTGTAAAACAAACATAATTTGCCTGTTATCCTATAACCCATTAGTACTACATACATATTGATGTGTATCTGTTGAATGTTATTGCACAGGTACCGTTTCATGTACTCCACTGGATGTACATACTGGGAAGGTTCTAACAAGTGTCTACAAGGAGGCTTATGAGAGCTACTGTAAATATGTCTCATGTATTGCTTTCTTTTTTCTTTTTTTTTTCTAGAGACAGAGTCTCACTTTGTCGCCCTTGATAGAGTGCCGTGGCGTCACAGCTCACAGCAACCTCCAGCTCCTGGGCTTAGGCTATTCTCCTGCCCCAGCCTCCCCTGTAGTTGGGACTACAGGTGCCTGCCACAAAGCCCGGCTATTTTTTGTTGCAGTTTGGCCGGGGCCGGGTTTGAACCTGCCACCCTTGGTATATGGGGCTGGCGCCTTACCGACTGAGCCACAGGCACTGGGTCTTGCTCTGTTGCCCAGGCTAGAGTACAAAGATGTCATCATAGCTCACTGCAACCTCAAATTCCTGGACTCAAATGAGCCTCAGCCTCCCAACTAGCTGAGACTAACAGGCATGTAACCACCATGCCTACCTCATTTTTTTTATTTTTTGTAGAGATGGGGTCTCATTATGTTGCTCAGGTTGGTGTGTTGCCCTTTTTTCTCAAGAATTTTTCCTATAATGAAGAAGTATTTGACATTAAGATGCTATTATTTATGACCTCTTTTTTTTTTTTTTTTTGAGACAGAGCCTCAAACTGTCACCCTGGATAGAGTGCCGTGGCATCACAGCTCACAGCAACCTCCAATTCCTGGGCTCAAGCGAGTCTCCTGCCTCTGCCTCCCAAGTAGCTGGGACTACAGGCGCCCGCCACAGCGCCCGGCCATTTTTGGGTTGCAGCCGTCATTGTTGTTTGGCGGGC
>CAUYRH010086850.1:0-17395 GCA_963574655.1 Perodicticus potto | reverse complement strand
GCAAGCTCAAAAAGTGGGGCCGCCTGTGGAGTGCAGGATGGGAAGCTCAGAGGGGAAATAGTCTCACGAGGGCACAGCATTTTAAAATGAACCCCCTGAATGCAGGCGGAAGGAGGGCATTTTCTATCACGTGCTTTGCTGAGTCCATTGACTTGTGTGCGAGTATGTGTGTGTGTGTGTGTGTGTGTGTGTGTAAATATGTTCTGCCTCCATTTTCCACATAACATGTTGCCATATACACTGTATTTGTAGGATCTGACTAAGCGAGTTTGGCTTCCTAAAGTTGGTGCTATTCTATGTTATTTTGGAAAGACTTTCTCATTTACAATGTAGAAGAAAAAGCTCGCAGGCAGACAGTCCTGAGGGAATAGGTCGCTGTTCCTTTTCTTTCGGCAGCCAGAGACATGAAAGTGAGCAGACACCATCGCTTCTGGGGACAGGGCCCTGGCAGAGAGGAGGGCGCTCCAGAAGGACACCGACTGGGCATCTGTGGGGAAAGCACAGAGCATCCTCTCTTTCCTGTGCCTCCGAACTCCAATTTGATACGATCCCCCAAACCAGCAGCCTCGCCCAGAGGGGAAGCCTGGTGCTGCACAGGATCTGATGAGCAGACTGAACTTCTGAGATGGGAGTGGGCCCGGGGCCTTAGAACAGAGACTCAGGTGCAGACCGGGAAGAAGGGTGAGCCTGGCTGGGGCCCAGGGTGAAGGAAGGGGCCTGCTATGCCCCAGGAGAGGACGAGCATGTCAAAGGCGTGTCAGAGGGCGTTTAGGTGGGCACAGGCTGGCTGTCTTGAGGAACATCTGTCTGGCCTCGCCACCTCAGCTTCCCTGGTCTCATCCCCAGCCTTGCCATTTGTTAGCATTCTTAATAAGAGTTTTAATTTCACCAAAAGTGAGGAAGAAGGACATAAAAATTGTAACACAGCAATACACTGTGTTATGAACATGCAGAGAAACAGGCATTGCCAAATGAAGTGGTAAAGTGTCACAGTTCTTTGGATGTGAGATTAGCAATATGTACTTGGCAGGAAAAAGCTTGAAAGCATGCTGCCGTTTGACCCAGTAACCCCACCTTCAGGAATTTATCCTCAAGGAAAGGGCAGCCGCTGATCCTAAACATAGACGGGGAATTCACTGTCGTAATTATAATGTTGCAAGTTTCACAACAATCTAAGAAGTAAAATATTAGGCTGCCATTAAGCCCATAAAATTAAGGGCTTTAACAAATATATGAAAGTGTGTGAAAGGGCTCAGGATACAAAAGTTAATTGCAAAATGTGGCCTGATTTTACACAGATGTGCACTATTTGCCTGGGATAAATACACAACTGGAAAATGGGCTAGAAGAAAATATAGAAAATGCTTCTAATATTTCTTTTTTTCCTCTATTTCTTTTTTGTAGCAAAAAATTCTCTAAAATTCCCTCAGTGTGTTTTCTTTTCACTTTAATCCTGGGGAAGGGGGACTGCTACATCAAAGAGGGAAAATGAGTCACAGCTGTTCAAGCTCCTGCTGACTGTCAGAGTTACATGCTGTTGTCAGTTGCCACCTGTGCTGTCCCACGTGGGGACTCAACGAGTGCCTCATTCATGATGTGCGAAGCTTGGTGACTCTCCTTTCCAATGTGAATACAGCTTGGCACCTGCAGTGGGTGCTGGACACAGGCACATTCCTGCCCCCCAACCCTCCTCTGCCCTTTCCATTCTTTCTCAAGCACTCGGTGTGAGTCATCATTGTCGTCCCTGAAGCAGGTCAGTGGGTAGAGCCAGTGGTCACTAACCTCCTGTCCTCTGACCTCTAACATTCCAGACTTGGAAGAGTCAGCCTCAAATGGGAAGATGGAAAGAAAGACAGGTGCAAATCCAGGAGAGGCGCCCACGGGCCCCACTGGAGAACTGGGCAGGACACTCACACCCACTCTGCTCTCCATGGAGGGGAAGGGGCTGAAAGTCTCATGGTTCCTATCTCCACCCAATTATCTCCTCCCCTTGACCAGTAGATGCCAATGCCAGGCAGGCACATGGACAGGGACCATAGGCCTGGCCTGCCCAACCCATGCCCCAGGCAGGCAAGTCTGGATCCACTGTGGAGGGCAAGGCTGCGGCCAGCTCCTTATGGGTTCTAAGGCCAAGCTGTGTCCCACCCAGATTCCTGCACCTGGCTCAGGTCTTTCTGTGCCTCTCTTCAGTCAGACCCACTAAGCAGGTTGATGAGAGACAACCTGAATATCCAATACTCAATATATTTAAATATACATATGTATCTATAATGTCTTTTATAGAAATAAATTATGTATTTATTATATAGGAGTATATTTATGTATGTATAAAATATTCCTCTTAGTAAATATTAGGAATAATAGTACATGTAGCACACAAAAAGCATAACAAAAAGTTTTAAAAGATAAGATTTTGACTGTGATTTTTAAATACACTCACATATCCATTTGGATCCAGTTAGTAAATGTTCTGAAAAAAAAAAAGAAATCTGGGAAGAGTCTTTGCAGTGGGTCCAGCCAGTTTCTGGAACATCTGATTGCTGCTAACAAATAGCCTTTTAGTGGATTAAGTGTAAATGAATCAGAAGCTCATGGATCATGTTCTGGCTGAAACAAACAAAGGATCCAGAATTTGTAAGAAAAGGTGCTTGGCAAACTCATTTTAGTTTGTTGAACCTAAGCATTTGAAAAATAGTTTGATTAATTTTGCCAACTCAAAATGCTGCCAATTTTCTAATGTCCTGAAGTATTTACCAGCTTTCTTCCAGTCTGAATTTCCTACCCATATTTCTAAATGTTCTTGGCCATTCTGCTGATAATTATTGAGAGTGCTTTATACGCAGAGCAATAGTACTCCTCATTCTTGGAAACTTAATACAAGGTCATACTAACTTTTGCACCGTCTTACTTTTCACAAAATTCTTTCAAGACTATCTCTTTCCCCTAGGAGACATATCTCATCCCACTTTCTACAGAGAGCAAAATGAAGGCTCAGAGAGGTAACGTGACTTCATTGAAGCTATGTGACCAGGAAAATGCAGACCCAGAATTACAGTCCAGGTCTCCTGAGCCCAAATCTACACCATGGAATAGTGTACTGAGCTGCGACATCTCTCATCAGCCAGTCTGAGAAGATAGAACGGACCCCACAGGGGCCAGGCCAGTGGTCGGGTGGTCCCCAAGCAAGTGAGGTGACTGGCAATGACTCCTTGATGTCCCTCTCTGCTCTTGAACCTGTTAGTTCTTTCTACCTGGGTCATTTACACACCGATGGGATGGCTCATCATTCTGAAACCAACCTAAAAACACAGGCTTCAAGCACCGGAATATACATATGAAGAAACCCAATCAAAATGCCAGTACAAACTACAGGAACAGTCTTGTCAACAACAACATGTCCCACTTTTAATCAGTAAACACACCAAATTACCCACGTTCTATATGTAAATGATAAAGCGATTAGTCCGTCCTCTGTAACACCTCCCAATTTAGTATGCAGGCACTTAATTAATGTTCTGTTTATATGCTACATCCAGATCATTAATAAAGATGTTTAATAGAACTGAGCTAACACCGGTCTGTGTACAAATACCCTGCTGAATGACCCCTCCCCACCACAGCCCTGTGCCAAGACCTAAGGCCAAGGTGCTGCTGTTTATTTAAAATCGCCAGGAGAGCCCACTCTGTGACTTCACGCTAGAACTGTGACATGCTGAGGACAGCTGGGCACTGCAGAGGAGTCATTTTATCAAAGGAAGCCACCTGAAAGGGGCCCACTAGCAAGCATTGCAATGGAAGGAAGAGGCAGTTGGAAATCTCACCCAGCAGGTCTGTGCCCATTCTCGTCACCTCTTAGAGCACCTGAGTCTACATGTAAAAGGGAAAAAATTCTAAATTAGATAGGCCTATGGCAGTGTTATTCCTGAGCCTTATTTACAAACTGAGCAAATAGAAAATTAATAAAGACCTCATAAAGGTATATGCCCATCGTCATACGGTTTATTACTTGCGGCACGTAATTCATTGAGCAAATAACTCCTGAGCATCAGCTATGTGTTGGGTTCACGGCTAAGGACTGGTATTGGAAGGTAGACAATTCTTGTCATGGAAGAGTCTGCATGTGGTGTGGTGGGGAAGAGGGAGCAGGTGCAGATCACAGCACCCCAGAACACGGGAGGGGCCCCCTCTGCTGTCTCCACACCTACGTGTGGTCACCTGCACAGGCAGCCTGGACACCAAGGGGGCTCCTCCCATCGAAACGGAACTGCAAGGTTCTCCATTATTATCATAGCATCCGATGAGTCCAGATGGCAGGAGATTTTAAAATTCTTAGAGGAGACTTAAGCAGAATTCTACAAAAGTCTGGACTCTTATAGATTACACACAAATTTATACATTTCCCTTTTTCTCAGTTTAGAGTTATTTCCTTTGCCTATTGCCACTAATCACCACATTGATTTGTTTTCAAAGAAAAACGGGCTGAGCGCTGGAGGACCAAGCAGGGGAGGAAGGCAGAGAGGCAGGGTCCTTAACGACATTCTAAATCAGGGTACCTGCTAAAGGTCACACAGGAGCTCTCCCAGGCGAGAAGCAGTCCTCCTTCAAAGGCAAAGGTCTATGGACTCTGGCTATTCTCCAAAGGGTCTTCCTAGCAAAACAGCGGGGTGGAGAGAAGTGTCACATCTTGAGAACAGGTGCAGCCAGTGCCATGTTATGCATCCCAGAATGTTCTAGAATCATAGCTGTGCACTTTTCTTTTCTATGCTTCGCATTGAAAGAATAAGAGTTGTCTTGGGCCACACATTAAATACAAACACTAATGAAAGCTGAGTAGCATGCCTACTTCTTGCGTGAAGCAACACAGTCCCCACACAATGGGCACGCGGCCGGCAGGACACAGGGTGGAGCCCTGCTCGAGATCTTCCCACACTTCCACCCTCATTTGTACACCCACAACTTTCCCCCACCAGGTCCCAGGGAAGTGAGCTGCTTCTGCTCCTGAGGCCTCGTCCTGCTCTGTCCGGCACTGGTGGAGACAACCTCGCTCCTCAAGCCGCCGCCCTCCCTGAACCCTCACCTGACCTTCTCTCCCTGGAGGCGTCCTTGGGCACCTCTTCCAGGGTCTGCCCAGATCTTTCCCCACAGACACATTCTGGGGAGATGAAGACACCGCTTTCCAGAGCAAACCGCTCTAATTTCTGAGCACTCAATGCCCCCAAACATTTCCCCTGTTCTCCTCAGCTGCCCCGGGCCCGGCCACAGCCCTCTGGGTGTCATGGATGCGTCCCCACATTTCCTGTCATCTCCACACATCATGCATCGCTGTCCTTCAGGTGTTGGCCGGTGCTGATGTCGGCCTCTTAAATGTGCATGTCTTCACAGGAGCGAGGGACCCGGTGTGACCAGTAATCAGCAGTGACTGAGAAGGGACAGTTTTTCCATGGCTCAAGGTCTAAAACGCCAAGTTCTTTGGTCACACACCCAGCACAGACTCACAGGCAGCTCCCAGAGAAACTGTGCCCGAGGAAACTCATTGAAATATAGATTTCAATTGTATGAGAAATTACTTCTGCAATTCAGCCAGTGAGAGCACATATAACTGTGTTTTTTAATCTTATCAGGGCGTGACAAAATCAGAAAATTCATAGCTTTGCGGCAGTAACATATGAATGCACAAGTTATCAAAAGCCCTGTTTAGAGAATTTTAATGTATCATTGCAACCTGCATGCGAGCTGGGCTCATCTGAGGTCTTGGGATTCTCAGATCGCTGCAAGGTGGCTTATAAAATCCCATTAATTTTCCTGCCTGAAGGAACAGACAGCAAGGTTCCTCTCTCTCCACTGCACAGCCTTCCTCTTCCAGGGCTCTCAGGAGAGCCCTTTGTTTTGGTTCCAATCTTTCAAAGTTATTCTGAGCTCCAAGTCTCAGAGAGAGACCTCCCAGGTCAAAGCGCAGAAGAAAGGATTTCCATGGATAGCTTTACAAAAAATGTGCACACGCCCACTCCGGGAGCCTCTGCCATTCCGTCAGGACTCAAGGTCACCTAACAGCCTAAAGGTGAGATGGAAATGACTTCACCGGCTTCCAGATCATCGCACTCCTCTGATGATTGCTGCCCCCAAGACTCATGCTTCCAGCCACACAGGCTGAATGCCCAAATGCATCTCGTGTTTCTAGGGATTGACAGGCAAGTTAGGAGGCAAAGTGCAAAGTATAATAATAACAGGTAACATTTACTGAGTACTTAGGGGATATTGGGTGTTGCTCTGTGCTCTGTGCCTGCATTAATTCAATTAACCATCCCAAAGTGCTTTGCAATGGGTAATGCCACCAGTCCCATTTTACAGATTAGGAGACTGAGGCAGAAGGGAGGGAACGGCATGCAGTCACACGAGGGGCAAAGGGAGTCCATCCTCCCAAGTTCCATACCACATCTGAGTGGGGCAGAGGCTGTGCTGCTCACCCAGGGAATTTAGCTTCTCTCTCTTTCCCTCTGGTCACTTTCTATTTCATGTTTACTGGTCATGGCAGTGTCTGATAGATGGGTCACTTCCACCCCTCAAACACTCCAAACATAACACATAGGTCCAGGTACATTTAACCCATGTTATCAAGGACTTTTTAATCTTTGGCACAGGAAAAAAAAAAAAAAACCTGCAGTAGAATCCTATAGTATTTCACCAGTATCTGGTCCCCACTGCCTTGATATTAGGCATGGCCATGAAACCTGGTCTGGCCAGTCGCTCATAAGCAAAAGCGATGTGTGAGTGACAGCTGAAGCCAGAGCACGGAGTTGCCAACGCTGGCCGCACAGGCTCCCTCTCCTCCTGCACCAGAGACCATGTAAATGCCTGTGGGCATGTGGGCGCCATGGTCACAGCAGCCCAGAACCAGGGGCAGGGACGCTGAAGCCCACAGACTCACAGAAAACTGCCAGAGGAAGGAATGAGCTGCCACCGAGTCAGCTGGGAGACTGTGCTGTGCCTCTTACTACCGCACAAGTTCACCCGTCCCCCCTGATTGAGCAGCTGCTCCACAAAGGTCAGAGTGGGAGAAAGAAGTCCAGCAGCCCCTGAAGTTTCCAAATGAATCCGTGTCCCTTAATCTGAAACTCTGCTCTTGAATTTTTATGCAAATGAGATCTTTCACGTCATCTCTGAATGGGTAAGAAATCAAGTAGAATATTATTTTTCTTGCACGGTTCAAAACATGAAAATTAAACAAACTCTGAGCTGACAAACTCAAGCAACGAAAACATTTAAGGAGGAAATATGAGGTTTAAAATGTGAAAGGACGTCAGTTTCTAAAATTGCATTGACGTCTGCATTGAAAGGAACCATGGAGAATACTAATCCAGCTTCCTCATTTTATTGATCAAGACACTGAGGTCTAATATACAAAGTGAATCCTCTCATTGGGGGCGGGGGGAGGGAGCAAAGCCTGTGCTTCAGTTCAGGTGCTCTGTTTCAGATCTTCAACTTCCACCCCACACCTCTCGAAAGAAATATAAATTTTGAGATCGGGTCTCCTGTTTTCTTGAAGGAATAGCACTTATTGTCTTAAATTTAATTAAAGATTTATTTAGCAATCATGATCTGCCCTACAGCTTAGACACCATTATGAGAAGTATAAAAATATTACATATGTGATTTTGTCACATGTATAGATTTGTGGGGTCACCGCCACAGTCAAGATACAAAACAGTTCATACAACAAAAATCCGCTGTGCTATGCTTTATGGAAATAAACATACACACATCCCCACATGCTTGGAAAACTGGTGAAATGTGAATGCAGTGGATGAATTCTACCATCACCACCTTCCTGGTAAGAATGAAGTTATAAGGATGTTATAACCGTGGGGCACTGGGGGGAGCCGGGTGAAGGGTATATGTATCTACACACATTACTTCTTAGAACTGCCTGACAAACCACTATTATCTCAAAATAAAAAGTTTTTAGAAACATGTTGTGTGTCAGGATTATAACTTTCTAAGGTGATTACATGGGGATCATCTTGATTTATAAGCAGAAGAGCCCGACAGAGGCTACAGTGACCAGGAATGCTGGACTCCAGGGCTACACAAGACTAAGGCTGAGCAGATTTTGTGATGAGAGGGTGCGTGAGAATATGGGGAGGCAGGAAGAGTTCAGCATTTGGCCCACGGGGAGGAGGAGGCTGTTCCGGAAGCAGGAGGCAGTGCGGAGCAGTGGTTGTGGGGAAGAATGTGAGGTTGTGAGTGTTACCTGAATTCCAACACACATAAAGATACGGAAACACAGATGTGTGGTGAGATTGCTTTCAAACTATCAAAAGCAAAACTTTCTTTTCACAGGAAATCTTCTAAGGAACCCCAACACATAAAACAGATGAAGCCTGAGGTGGTGCCCTGCAGAGCCAGGGCCCTTGGGGACCTTGCTGACCACGGGAGCCAAGCAAGGAGACAGGCCTCGGCGTAGCTTCCAGGACTCCCATCTTCAGTGAACCAGGAATGTCCACCTGCTGAGCCTCCACTTCCTCCCTTCTAAAGGAGAACTCATCTTTAGTCCAGAATAGACCAGTAAAACTTCAGTGCAGGGAGGGGTTATGAGAACATTTTCTAACAATTCTGACTGAATTCTACTGGTCAAATTGGAGGAAAGAATTGTGGGAAGCATAAATCTCATCTGGAGTTTACAAAAGTAAACCACGCAAACCTCATACACATGTGAAATCTTGGTCCACACATTTCAAACGTGGGGCTGGGAGAACCTCAGGGTAGTTCAGTTCCATCCTTCTATTTTATAGAAGAGAAAACCAAGGTCAAAACGAGATCAAGGATGGTTGAAGGAAAGAGACAAGTTGAAAGAAAGCTGAATGGTTTCAAACCTTTCAGTAAACTAGGAACTCAGGTCAGCACCCTCATTCCTCTGATATTTTCTCAACTTAAATTTAAATACTTGCCAGATGAGAGAGAATTTTTTCACTAGGATCAAACTGAGAGTAATGAGAGTACAAAGATCAGCAAATATTTCCAATGTTCTCTTCTCTTGACATTATATAATTTGCTGAATTTATGAGAAGAGAACCAGTTAATTAAATCTACATTTACTTTTGTTCATATTTCTATTGTTTCCCCTTCCAAAAAAAGCATTTTTGAGACAGCAATAAAAACTCCAATGCTTAGATCAAAGTAATTAGGACAAGGTAAAATGAGAAACAAAGACAAAAGCAAACAGTAGTGGGGAGAAAACAGCACAGAAGTCTGGTGAAGACAGCTTTAGTCCTGAGCATCCTAGGAGCTCAGGCAAAGAAGGAGGCGGAGCACACTGACAATCCCTCATTCTCGAGTGGGAGGATACTTGTTTTTCTGCTAAGATAAATGAGTTTTCTTCAGTTAACTCAGCAAATGTTTGCAGGCAAAGAAATGGAAGGCAACTAGCAAAATGAGTACCTGTGTGCCAAGCCCTGTACTAATAACACGATTATTGCACGGATGTTTAATGTAATCCTGACAATGCCAGGAGATTAGAATGCACAGGGCACGTGGCCAGCAATGGAACGAGGGCTGACACCGGGGCTGTCTGACAGAGCCCAACATTTGCCATCTCCTATGTTGGGGCAAGAAGGAAATTAACTCACTCCTGACCCTCATGCGTAAACAAACAAGTTCATAAATAAGTAACAGTCAGGCCCTTACTCTGGAGCTCATGCCACACACATCTCAGCCCAGGGTGAGAGCTGAGGAGTGGTCTCGGGGTCCCCACACCCACATGTGAGATTCAAACCCCAGGCTTCTGCCCAATCACCTACCGCCCCTCTCCTCTCTGCTGCCCCCGGGCACAGACCTGCACCAGCCTGCAGGAGAAGGGCCCAGCAGGTGGACAGAAGTCGGCCTCTGGGGTCGACCCTGAACCTGTGAGTCACTCCAGGGTGACTCCAGCTCTTTGTTGGCTGAGAGGCTGACAAGTTCACCTTCGACTCTCTGATGCTGAGCACAACCTCTGGTGCACAGTAGGTGCTCCACAGATGATTGCAGACTATGACAAGTAACAAACGATAAGGACGCCCTGCCCCAGCGCTCATTCCTCATCGAGCACCAACCATGTGCCAGGCACTGCACAGGGGACACGTGGCATAAAACAGACAAGTCCTGGGGGCCTGGGCCTGGCTCAAGAGACGGGACACAAAACACAGGGGAGACACCAGGACGCTCAGACGCAGGTGCAGGGGTTGTGGGGAGACAAATAAAGTATCCGTTTCCACCTGCCCAGCGGCTTAAAACAACACAAATTCATTATCTCGCAGTTCTGGATGTTGGAAGCCTGACCTTGGCCTCATGGGCTTAAAATCAAGGTGTGGGCGCCAATCTGCTCCAGACCCTGAAGGAGAACCATCGCCCGCCTTGTCCAGTGCCTAGACGCTTCCTATGTTCTGGGGTTCACGGCCCTTCCCAGTCTCACGGCAGCCTCTACCTTGGTCCGCACAGCTCCCCCTGCCTCTGACCCTCCTTCCTGGACAGCCCCTATGACAAAATTACCCACAGACAGCCCAGGAGGATCTCAAGATCCACACAGGTCACATCTGCCACGTGAAGTGGCCTTTTCACAGGCAAGGCAGGACATGGACGTCTGTGATCAGGCTCTGTCCACAGTGAGAAGAGAGAAATTGTTAGCCAGGGGCAGGCGGTGGACGGTGAATGTCACTGTTTCAGAAAGTGTGACCAGGAAGGCTCCCGAGAAGGTGCTGGGGAAAAGCTCGAGGACTGTGAGGATGTGTGCTTGGGGACATCCTGGGCAGCTCCTACAAAGGCCCAGTGCTCAGGGACCAGTCAGGGGCCACCAAGACAAGGGTATAGTAAGCGGTGAGGCTGGCTCCAGGGACAGACTGGAGAGCCTCAAGGGAGGAATGAGGAGGCCCACCCGCACGGCACATACCACGCTGGACACAGACCCTGCCCACAAGGAGGAGAGGGGACAGGGAGGCAGAGGCAGAGAAAGGACGCTACGGGTGTCAGACCACTGCCCTCCTGCCCCATCAGTCCTGCCAGTCTCCTCGTGAGTAAAGCCCCAAACCCAGGTGTGCAGCAGCGGTGACTCAGCCCACGTTCTGGTACCGCCAGCTTCCCTGTAGCTCACAACCTTGCCACTCCCAACGTGTGGTCACAATGAGTCGGTATATCTGAAGGTGTCTTGCAAATCACCCAAGAATGCAGATATGGACTTACACACACTTTGCATTTCTAGAATTCCAGATGCAGTGTCTCTCCAGAGCCTGTGAACCCTACCAAGGTTCTCCTCGACCCCTGGAGGGCCTGAGGCCCCGGGGCCCCCGAGTGGTTGGAGCCATCTGTGAGGCTTGCCCAGAGCCACCAGCACCATTCCAATTCCCTCATGTCACCACTCCGTCTGCCAAGCCCCTGAGGATAGTTAGTCCTGAATTAAGGGAACAGATTTACCTCACACTGGGGACAGTCTATCAAATGCCATTTCCAGTTAGAACTCAAAATTTAAGTGAGGGCAAAAACACTCCCAAAGGACAATTAATACATTTTCCATCTTTAGATAATTTCCAGCAGGTGCCACAGCCAAGGTCACAGAGTCTCCCCAACACCACCACGGCAGCTGAAAGGGGGTCAGTTGGTCACAGATGGTGTCATATTTTGAATGGAAATGCAGCATCTTACAGTTCTGAACAGGGCAGGTAGTAAATTCCCGAAGACCCCATTTTATCTTTCCACTAAAAAAGCCTAGGTACAACTGGCATGTTCTCACACCCCTGTCAATTATGCAAAAGAAGAGCTCATTCCATATAATGACAAACAAAGCAACATCAGCCTGAGGGATTCAGCCGGGCTGCTCATAAAAGATGGCAACTCAGCCTCCTTAGGTGAGTGACAAATGGGGAGTCTGCCCAGGGCTCCCCCAAGACCTCAGAAGAAAAATGAAAGGGGAAAGAAAGGGAGTAGGGGGTAGACTAGAAGGACCATTTTTTTTTCCTTCTAGAGCGGAAAGAGCCCAAATCATTGCATCTAATCTGCAATCACAATCCTTTTTCCTCTTGAGAAGTGGGGGGGGTGGCAAGGAGAGACCCTCTGACGTTTCTGATCTTTGAGAAATACCTCATCTTTGGTTCTGCCTCCTCAGACTTCTGCACAGACCTGTCGAACCAGCAGGAATATTTGCTCTCCCTCTCCGAGGACTGGAGGGCTTCCAGGAAGGGGATGAGCACAGGTCCCTCCTTCCACACCTGTTCTCATCTTCCTCACCATCCCTGGCCACAGTCACTGCTACCCTGACAGAGGACCCAATTGGCAGCCTATGTTCATTCCATCTTGGGAAGAAAGCTGGCAGCTTGGGAGAGGGGTTCTTCAGCCCGAAACCCTGCCTGGCCCCCAGAATCCTGCACTTACACTGACTGTCCAGGCACTGTCCCCGAGAGCCATCATTGGCAGTAGCAGTGACCAGCTGCTCATGAAGTGACTGAGAACCTTCACTTTTGCCCATGGACATTAGTCCAGCCTTTGTCTGCCCAGGTCATGCCACACCGCCAGAACTCATCCCAGCCTGGTCTCGTCTCAACCCAACAAGCATCGGGGACTTGTCTGAGTCCCAGGTACGCTCCAGATCAGTGATTTTTCAAACCGTGTGCCTGCACCCTGGTCAGCTGTGAGAGGATCTTAGGTGTGCTGTGAAAACTTTTAAAGATCATTAAGTAAATTATTTTCTAAAGAAGTTCAAAGCACAGTAAGTATATTCTCTTTTACTCTTTTATTTGATCAACATAACTGAAGTGTGCCGCTGAAGTTAAACTACAGGTTCAAGTGTGCCATTTGATAAAAGAAGTTGAAAGACACTGCTCTAGGTCTCCAATAGGTACTGACACTTGGCCGAGGCCCCCAGAGGGTGTTAGCACCATGTATGGCTTCTACACGCTAGACGCCATCAGCACTCCTCCTCCTGTGTGGTGACAAACTGCCTCCAGACAAAGCCAAATGTCCCCTGGGGGAGACACTGCCCCATTGAAAACAACTGGCTCAGAGGGAAGAGAACGGGAAACCACACCTGGTAGACTGTAGAACCAGACACTGGCGCCTGGTGCTCAAAGGTGCGGCTTTGGGCTGCTTTCCACCAGCAGTCCCCAACTCTAGCACCTACGACCACTTTGTGCAGTGAAGGAGGAGGGGAGGGTCCCAGGAAAGTGATACCCAATGCCGATGTCCACGGCAAATCCTTTGTCCTAATGTCACACGCCACAGTTGATGTCCCCTTCAACCAAGGACACACCCCTTGAAGAAAGAAAAAGAGGACTTCTCGGGACAGGAAATCTGCTCCAAACTACACACCAGGCAAAGGTGTGTGCTTGTTGCAGCCACATTTGTAGTGGCAGATAGAAAGCCACCCGCCCATCAGAAGGGCACAGGTTAAAATAAATCACACACAAACGGTGATACGCTAGGAAGCCACAGAAAAAGCACAGCAGATTCACACGTGCTGATATGAAGCAGACCCTGGTGACGAGAGCATGATGGGCATGTTTACCACGTGCTTCCGTCTCCATGAAATTGAGATGTTGATTAAAGAGCTTCCATGTGCAGAGAGTGCTTCTGACGTTTTCTTAGTTGGTTACGCTAATTTTAATCCCTCTGCACAAAAAAATGTGCCTGCAGAGGAGGAAGCCAAAGCAGACTGTCTTAAAAAGCAAGCACTGCAAGGTGACCCAAGAAAAGGCAATTTTGCTAAAAGTAGTTGGCAACCAAGTTCAGCTAGCACAGCCCTGAGGTCTCAAGCCTTTAAATTTAATGCCCTCTTTAAGTCCTTGGTGAATGCTAATTCTTGATAAACAAAGTTGAAACAGTTGGTGGGTTTTTATGTGACTATTATATTATCATGGATGCTTACTCAGGATTAACCCACAATGACACAATAAACCAGGAAATATCTGTGAACTGGAGGAGGAACTTCTACCAACACCACTCAGACCATGAACTTGCTCTTTCCTGGAAGTGCGTCTAACAGACACTCTGCACAGGATAAGATGAGCAGATCACACAATTGTAAGTCAAAAGATTACAACTGTCGGTTATTTACTTGTTTTTAGTTCAACCTTTGTAACTAGCAACAATCCTGGCTGATTCGACCTCAATTTCTCCCAAAGTACCAATATGGAAATTTCTTTGTATATAGACAAAACCATATTTTCTCAATCTAAATGCTATCATTCAAGCTGGTACAATATAGACGGGTCAGAAGCTGACAAGATAAAGAATTATTAACAAGAAATATAAATAAAAGGAAGAGCATCTAAGCCAGTGGTTCTCAACCTGTGGGTTGCGACCCCTTTGGGGGTCAAACGACCCTTTCACAGAGGTCACCTAAATACATCCTGCATATCAGACATTTACATTACAATACGTAACAGCAGAAAAATTACAGTTATGAAGTAGCGATGAAAATAATTTTATGGTTGGGGGTCACCACAACATAAGGAACTGTATTAAAGGGTCACAGCATTAGGAAGGCTGAGAACCTCTGATCTAAGCTTATTTCTGAAGTCATGAACAATATGATTTCTCACCTTTTGGGATGTTTTCCAATGTAAATTAAAATTAGAAAAAATCATGAAATTTTACCAAAATGATTAACTTTTTCAACATCAAGTTATATAGGATTAAAGGTCTTCATAATGTGAAGCTATCTTTTTATTTGGATAAGGGTGCGGGCTCTGCCTTGGAGCCCTGTGTTTACTTTCGGTTTGGTTCTTCAGCCCCCTGACTTCATGAGACAGTCGTCCGCCTGTGGCGTTTAGTCTTGCTGGAGGAAGACGGGATCTTCACAGGGAACTCCGTGGCTGGTCAGCAGAGCACTGGCCAGTTTCTACTCTATGCGCAGACATACAACCTCATCAAGTACTTGCACCACATAGCGTCAGAATTATTCTCTGCACACCTGTATGCTCTGACATGCTCAGCACAAAGCAAGAACTTAATTTATCAAGCATCCCTCTAGGCTGGGCACAGCCTTTAAAATAGGGCATGATTGTCACAATTTCTAAGATGAGGAAACTGAAGCTCCAGATGGCCTGGGAAGATCACATCTGGAGGAAGTGGGCGAGGTGGGGTCTCCACTGTAACCCTGACAGCATAAGGTGGACACACCCGAGTCTGAGCCTCAGCACCTGCCACTTGGCTTCTGCGTGCACAGCAGGATGGTGACAGGGGTGTCCACTCCCACCCCTTCCTGCAGCCCTGGGGCGATGGAGCCCAAAGGCCCCTTTAATCCCACAGCACCCCCTTCACCACTTGCCAGCAGGCCTCCCTCCCTCCTCGCCCCCCTTCCCTGACAGCATTTGTTTTGCCAAAAAGGAAAGAGCTTAGGTAAGCAGAAAAATGAAAGCTCAGTCCCCTCGTCCTGGCCTCTGGCCTTACTCGCTCCAGCCCTGAGCCCACAGCATGGGCAGGGGTCCCCTCCTGGCCTGTGGCCCAGAATGGAAGAGGCTGTGCCTGGAGTGACCCCCCTGCCAATAGGCAGCCAGTGGACCTCTCTTTTCTGCCAGTATTTCAGCTTGAAGCATAAGGAGAGCCCGCGCGGTCCCCAGGAACTGCAGGACTTGAAACGCCACCCAGGGGAAGGGCCGCCTGTCATTTCCCTCTTGTGCCCACCAGAGAGAAATGAAGCCACATAAAAAGTCAGGTGAATCAACTGATGAGCCGCTGGGCCAGACCACAGAGCAGGTTTCCGGTTGGTGTAAGATGTTCCAGAAGGAAAATCCTGAAAAATATGTGGTGCCGGTGCTTCTTGGTTTGGTCTGGGAGAGAAACTCTCCTCCAAAAAGCAAGGAGGAAGTGCAGCGCAGGCTCGTCCCGCCCTCCCCGGAAGCCAGCGCACTCCCACCAAGACCTGGGCATTTAACTTTGGGGTGTCTGGAATCCAGCCAGGGCGGCTCAGGTCCATATGTTCAGCAAAGCACTCAGCAGCCTCTGGGCGCTGCTGGCAGGCTCCGCAGTAAATCTCGGCAGGTTTCTCTGCAGGCCTGATTCCTCCAACTTACTCCTAGATTTTGAGAAATCTCCTACCCGCACTTGCTGCCTGATCTGGGTCTTCCAGGAGCATCCAGGGCTCACGCCCAGCCTGAATGATCCCTTTCGTTGGTTCCTGTGGCTCTCACGTGTCCAGGGTCCTCTCATCACATCTCTTATCTTCTGCCGTCAAAGCAAGAAGCCAAACACCTCCTCTCGCCCTTCCCGGCCAGATTGCTCCCGCCCTGGAACACAGTCATAGGTCCTCACAGGACCATCACCCAGGGCAGAGATGGGATGTGGTCCCCCCACCCCTGCCACTCGACCTTTCCCTCCCTACACATGCAAACACACACATACAGGAACACACAGGAACACACATGCATGCACACACACACAGGAACACACATGCATGCACACGCACACACAGGAACACACATGCATGCACACGTACACACAGGAACACACATGCATGCGCACACACACAGGAACACACATGCATGCACACGCACACAGGAACACACATGCATGCACACGCACACCGGAACACACATGCATGCACACACACACAGGAACACACATGTATGCACACACACAGGAACACACATGCATGCACACACACACACAGGAACACACATGTATGCACACACACACACAGGAACACACATACATGCACACACACACACAGGAACACACATGTATGCACACGCACACACAGGAACACACATGCATGCACACACACATAAACACAGGAACACACATGTATGCACACACACACAGGAACACACATGCATGCACACACACACAAACACAGGAACACGCACGCACACACAGGAACACACATGCATGCACACACACACAGGAACACACATGCATGCACACACACACATACACATCAACACACATGAACACACATGAATGCACACACAAGTGCATACACGTCCACTCCCGGCCCCACAGGGACACACATGCCTAAGCACAAACACATCGTTGCTCCCTATCTAAATCAGCCCCGGTGTTGAAATTGATCCTGCCTGGAGCCGCCTGTTTGGCCGACCTCGTCTGGGTGGACGTTGCAGAGGAGCCCCCAGTCTAGAAAGCCCAGTCTTTATGGCCAGCGGACCTCAGGCCCAACTGGGCCTTTTTCTGAACATTCCGGCTACTTCGTTTTGTCTTCCTCCTGAAGTTTAGAAAGTGTTGAATGAATGAATCATCTAGTTGCACACGTGTAGGACGTCACCTAACCTCTCTGCTTCGATTTCTCCATCCGTAAGTGAGGAGAGTACTGCCCACCCCACAGGGCTGCCGCGTGGCTCACGGGAGCACCGGGGCTGCGCTCACAAACACTCGCACCGGCAGCTGAGTCCTGGGCAACCGCAGATGTCTCACAATTGAT
>CAUYRH010086849.1:0-14214 GCA_963574655.1 Perodicticus potto | reverse complement strand
GTGAGGGGGGCTGGGAGGCGCCCTGTGTCTGGCTCTGGATGGGTGAGGGGGCCAGGAGGCACCCTGTGTCTGGCTCTGGAGGAGTGAGTGGGGCTGGGAAGCACCCTGTGTCTGGCTCTGGACGGGTGAGGGGGCCAGGAGGCGCCCTGTGTCTGGCTCTGGACGGGTGAGGGGGCCAGGAGGCACCCTGTGTCTGGCTCTGGAGGAGTGAGTGGGGCTGGGAGGCACCCTGTGTCTGGCTCTGGAGGGGTAAGGGGGCCAGGAGGCACCCTGTGTCTGGCTCTGGAGGGGTGAGGGGGCCAGGAGGCGCCCTGTGTCTGGCTCTGGAGGAGTGAGGGGGGCTGGGAGGCGCCCTGTGTCTGGCTCTGGAGGGTTGAGGGGGGCTGGGAGGTGCCCTGTGTCTGGCTCTGGAGGGTGCAGAGCCTTGCCCCGTGATGCCAAGGGCTCCTCCCACAGGCCTTCACAGAGCTGCGGCAAGCTGCAGGAGGCCTTGCTGTGCACAGGGCCCCTGGGTATGGGCTGCCATCGGGAGGGGCGGTGTGGCCAGTGTGGTCAGCACACTGGCCTGGCCATTCACACAGAACAGCCCAGCACTGGGAACACTTCAGGCTTCTCACAGCCTGCCGGAGCCAAGGCCCCCACTGTGGCACCACCCTGCCCAGCACAGGGCTCCCAGGAGCCAGAGAGGCGGTCTACATGGAGTGGACTGCATGTGGGTGCAGGTCCCTCTCCGCTGGACTGTCCACTCTCCCTAGCGCCTCCCACACGGCAGCCAGAGCACTGCTGCGTGCACAGTAGACTACAGCCCACCCCACCACCCCAGTCCCTTAGCCCAAGAGAAGCCCACCACCCTTCCTGAGTACCTGCACCCCCCATAGCACAGGTGGGCTGCCCAGTAGGCTGGCAAACTGCCCCCACCAAAGGCTGGCGGGGCTGCAGCATCCCAGTGCCCACCCGGTCCCTGGGCAGGTAGGACAGCCCCACCAAACACCATGGAAAGGGACTCTCGATAGCCACCATAGACAATGGCAGTGCCGGCTGCCTTTTATGGGGCATTCTGAGCCCGAGGAAGCTGAGTGGAACAAATGAGATTGGATTTTATGATTCTTTTATAGCGCTGCACTGCAGATAGCTTTTTTTAATTAGCTTCTAACTCAACACCTTTGGAGACTCTAAATAATTCACCAGCCTCTACCCTCTATCCCAGCCAGGTGTGCCAAATGCTGCTGGGAGGTCCATAGAGGTGGCAGAGGCCCCCCTAGGGACAGACGCAGGTGACCTGTCTCTGGTCACCAGCATGTGGGAGCTGCCTTCCTACCACCACATGGGGACAATGTCTGACGTCTCTGAGCCCGGTGAGGCCCCCGTCGGCTGGAGTCCACTGGGCGGTACCCACAGACACTCTCCTGGACCAATGTCCATGGCTGACCTCAGGAAGGGGCCCTCGCATCCATCCCCCTTCACTGGGCACTGACGCAGGGCAGCTCCGGCCTTTTTGGAGGGGGCTGGGGCCTGAGCACCCATCAACCCGAGCCTGCTCCAGCCCTGTGTTTAACAAGCCCCAACAGGGAGTCCTGCCGGCTCCAGTTTCCACAGCAGGTGTCATAAGCCCTGCTGCGCTCACCGCACTCCCACACACAGACAAGCCCTGTTTCTCTCCTGCAAATGCCAGTGGGTGCTGGGAAGGCGGGAGGCCAAGGCCACCTCCTGTGCCTTATCCTGGGGACTAGGAAGCCCAGAGTGAGCGACTTGGCTTTAGAACGTCTGAGGGTTTATTGGGCTTACTCAGAGGATTGGAAACAGCAGGTGGTGGGATGGGCACCCCACCCTGTGCCCCCGTGATGTGGGAGCCACGGGGGTCTTCCCACTGCACCTCACAGGACCACCCTAACCCATCACACTCATGTTCTCACCTCTGCCCTGCCCCCGGGTCCTGCCCCAAGGCCATGGTTGACTATTCCAGAGTGACTCCTGTTTCCAGTGTCTCCTGTTTCCTCCCTGGAATGGAGACAGAGCAGTGTCCCCAGCAGATGGACTGAGGCCTGTGGGGTTTCAGGTGCTTTGCATAAAATGGGTCTCAGAACGTGGATCCGGCCCACCCAGGGTGGAGGAGAAAGATGGAGACAGGTGAGCTGGAAGCCTGTCTTGACCTGCCCCCAAGGCCCAGCCACACCATTCTCTGCCCAGTTTGTTGGCTCCCAGTAAGTATCCCCAGCACCTGAGTTCTTTGACACTGGCTCATCTGGGACTGGGGGGTGAGAAACCGGCTTTGGCGTCAGGCTTTGGCATCAGGTAGCAATGGAAGAAGAGAGGGGCTCTCCTCTGCTCTGGGAGCCAAGTGCCACTAACCTCCCACTAGCCCTCAGTCCCTCATATACTGGCTGCCTAAATACCAGACCCTCCCCACCCAGGCCCACAGAGAGGTGACCTGAGACAGTAAGGGCCCCCAGCCCCACACTCTGCTTTCTCCCACCCCTGGGGATGGCTCAACATCCTAGGGTCCAGACAGAGCAGGCTGACCTAGTATTTTTAGTAGCACATCCTGGGGCTGCCTCGTTCCCCTGAGGGACTTTCTAGAGTAAAGAACAGCCTAGGGCCCCCCTCCTGGCCACTCCCAGGGTGAACGAGCTGCTTACATGCTCAAGGCTGCTTGCCCCGACCAGGCCCTGCCAGTGGGCAGTGAGTGTCCAGTGTGGGCCTTGAGGGGCTGAGCTGCTACTAGCAATTCAGGAACCAGGCAGCCAGGGATTCGTCACAGCCACACCCACCACCCACCAAGGCACACGAGTAGCTGTGTGTGGTGGCAGCACAGGCAGTAAAGTGCTTCAGAGCATGGCTCACACACACACACACACACACACACGGCTCACACACATGCACACACACACATGCATGCACGCCCCTGCTCCCCCCTGCCATCTGGCTCCCATGGCCCTACCTGTCCCCTGTGACCATCCCATCAGGCCACGGTGGACCCTGCTGGAGCCTGCAGTGGCTTCTTGCCATCCTGGCAACACAGCATTTGTCCAGTCTGGCCCTTCCCTGCCCCCCACGGCCCCTCCTGACCTCCCAGCCCACAGCCCCCCAGGCTTTGGTATTAGATCATGAACCACTTTCTGCAACGATCTGGGCTCCTCACGCCCAGTCTGATTCCATACATGAACGGGGGCAGGAGTCCCTCCACTTTGTGGAGGTCCTGGCGCCTCATAGGTGGGTAGGAAACATGGGGCGACAGAGCCAGGCTGCTGCCTGCAGATGGGGCTGCCCTCACTAGAGAAGCAGCATCTCACCAGCGGTGCTGCACTTTGCCCCAGCAGCCTGGGACGTGGCTGCACTTACATCCCCGTGTTCCAGATGGAGAGCTGGGGCTCAGAGACGTTAAGTACCCCACCCAAGGTCACACAGCAGTGACTTAGGCCAGGTGTCTTTCTCCAGACTGATTCCTGCACTGGCACATAACACTCAGCACACCTGTCAGATAGCTCTCCCTGTTTGGCAGGTGAGAAAACAGGCTGGGAGCCCCTCTGCATTCACCCGGGTGGTGGGCCTGGTCTCGGGTACTTTATGCCCCACAGGAGTCAGAGGCTGCCTTGGCTGCAGGCCCTGCCTCCCAGCCCAGGCCCCCACCCCCATTCTCTGGCCTGGAGGGAGGGGCTGCTACATTTGGATTTTTTCCCTAAGGCAGACTGCCAGCCACACCCGTCCTCCCACAAGACTTCTAAGAAATAGCACCTAATTAACTAATTGCTGGCTCTGGGTGCTGCCAAATCCCCTCCCAAGGCGTCTGGCCACAGCCTGGGTGCTCCCATATGCCGGCCGGCCTGCCAGGGAGAGCTGGCACCCGCTCCTGGCTTGGCACGACTGCAGGCCCCTCTGGCTGGGTTCCCAAGCTGCCAGATCCCGGTTGGTTCCTGAGCACTCGGCACCCTGCCTGGTCACAAACCCCCACAGGCTGACTGCAGCCAGACCAGGAGGCCCCCTTCCCCAGCCCACTGGATCTCCACCCCTCCATCGGGTCAACATCACTGGAGATGCTACCTCCCGGTCTCCACAGGGGAAATAAATACCCATTTCTGATCTCCCTCTCTCCAAATAAGCCAAACATCCTCATTCTCTTAATTATTGGAGAACAGATTTTTCTCCCCAAATAATTAGGCAATTTAAATCATACAATCTTTCTTTGAGAACTATATTTAACCCTGATTTGAATGTAATTTACACATCGCAGCTCCCGTAAGCAGCTCTGGAAGCCAAAACATGGATCAAATATTTTTTAAATGTCAAATGCTGCTTAATTGTGGATTGCACTGAATTTGTTTGTACAGATAAGCATTTGATCCTCTGCTTCCTTCTCCTCCTGAAGTAATTTTTCCTTAATCTATGATGCTCCAATTTCTCTAATAGCTGCAGGATTGAAATATTACGTGAGAGGCCCTCAAATCTGTAAAGCATTTTAAAAGATGCATATTTAAGATTAGAGCAGAAAACCTCTAACTGGAGGCCTCAGAGAAATTCATAAAAGCAGAAAGAATGTTGTTGCCTGGAATGGCTGGCCCTGGGGTCCTGGAGGCTGCATGTCACCCACAATGTGTGCCCTGGGGTCCTGCAGGCTGCACGTCACCCACCCTTGTCACCCAGAACTAACCCCAGGCAGGTGCCACCAGCAAGGTCTCCTCTGGTTCCTGTTCTACCCTCCTTTCTCCCCTTGTGTAAAATATTTCAGGGGAGTAGATAAGAGTGTGTGTGGAGCATCAGAGTGGGGTGCTGGTGGTGCCTGCAGGGCTGGGGAGCAGGACTGGCCGGAGGAGAGGCAGGATGGAGGGTGCCAAGGCCCATGTGCTTGTTGACCTGAAGATTGGCCACCAACTCCACGAAGAAGGGGACAGCAGGGCCTATGTTAGCTTATGCTAGATTCTTTGGCAGTGACAAACATCCCCAGCATCTCACTGACTTCCAACGCCGACTTTATTTCTGGCTCACGTTACATGCAGGTGGAGGCTGTAGATCTGCTCCACACGCCCTCCTAGGACCCAGGCCCTCTCGTGGCCAAGGGGAGGTGAACGTGGCAGAGCCACATGGTGTCCATCAAGTCTGTGCTCGGATATGACGTGGCCACTGCTGCTTGCACCTGTCAGTGCCAGGCGAATTGTGTGACCAAGCCTGCTATGAACGCAGCAGGACCAGCTGAAAAGAGGAACCACGTTGGGGGGAGTCACACAGTAGCCCCCAGTGCCACTGGTGCCCACTGTCCTGCCTAGTGCATGAGAAACTGCCCAAATTCTAATTCAACGTGCATCCAGGTCCAAGTCCAGATGCCAGTAACACCTCAGCAGCAGAACTGGGCGTAGCCCTCTCCATCCTAAGAGCTCTGACCTGAAAGGATGCCAGGTCTGCTCACAAGATAAATACAGCTCACAGTGAGGAACAGCACCCTCTGTCAACGGAGGGGGTGAGGCATGGGCAGCCTGCGTCCTCTGTGTTCCTGTGGCCCTGTGGCCCTGCTGGTGTCTGGGGAACCCCAAGCCTGAGCAAGGGGACTGTTCCCAGAGGGGCTCTCTTGATGCCCACCCATCCTCACTCACCCGGACTGGGTAGTTTCTTGGGATGTGGGGCTTTCAGTGTTGAACCCAGAGGATTGGGCAAGCCACTCAATCCCACGTCCACCTGGAAGGGGCTCCCATTACCCTCCCGGGCTGCATCTGAAGACAATACTGGAAATGACAACCCTCACGAGACACCTGCCGCATCCCACCTCCTCCTGGGCACAGACCGCATGCTCACAGGCACCGCCACCCAGAGCTGCAGGTTACCTCCCTGGGGTGGGGCTTCCTGACTGCACTTCCGGACAGCATTGTGCACCCGCCCCTAAACCCACAGCGTGTCAGGAGACATGACTCTGCCACGGCCTTGGTGACAGCCACCTGGAACTTTGTTGGTCCCCCTGGGAGAGCCATTGCCCCAATTTCCCTACCTGAAAATTTTCACCTGACCGAGCAGGTTCACTGGGCTCGTACCTGACCTAAAATTGTCACAGCAGATCTGGGCTCATACTTGCCACCGAGGCTTTGCCACCAGCCTGAGCCTAACTGGCCTTTGCTGGACAAAGCATCTCTCCCAGGTCTCTTATCAGTGGGAGGTGAGAAACAGCTGCCCATTGGGGGCCGTCCACAGACCAGGAAATTTCCGCCTGAGCACCTCCTTTCTGTGCCTTATCTGTCACCTCTGACAAATAGGTGACAAATCTGTCACCTCAAAGCAAAGCCACAGCAGCATTTGTGTTTCCACGTCTCTTTGCCTAAGTCCACAGCCACCTCGTATCCTACCTCCCAGAGAACTTGAATTTGGTCTTCCCAGATGCTCCACTGCTCGCTCCACCCCCAAACTGGCTTCCTGACTCTCCCGCCCAGTGTCAGTAACTGCACACATTTTAGTTTCTGTGTGTGTTGCAGTGTTCGGACGCTAGGTATCAGCTTCTCCACCCCTAGGCTGGAGCCAGGCAGTGCCAAGCTCTGGCAGAGTCCTGTGCCGCTCACTCTGTTGCTGTCTTGCAAACAGTCCCAAAGCCAAGAAAGGGACTTGCTGGTGGTGGAGCAGCCACAGGGGTCAGCGACTTGGGTAAACCAGTGTCCGCCCTGCTGTGCACACCTGATCTCTTGGTCTAAATAACCAAGTGCCAAAACACCCGAGGCAAAAACCGACAGGACTTGGAGGGGGCAGACAAACCCCCAGGCACCAGCACCCCCTCAGTGTGGGACAGATCAAGAGCAGATCAGAGGGGCTGCAGTTGGCGCGAAAAGCAGGATCAATCAGCTTCATCAATTGATGCTTTAGCAGTTTCCATCCCGCAACGGCAGAACGTCAGCCTCCTCTTGGGTCCCTGTGGAACGTTCCCCAGGAGAGGTCGCTCTCAGGGTCCCAAGCATACCGACAAGCATGAAGGGCGGAGCGCGCCGAGTGTGGGCTCAGGCCACACGGGAGTGAGCCAGACATCAGTGACAGGGACACGGCTAGGAAATCCCCAAATACTTGGCGATTAAACCACACACTTTTAAATAACCTGAGGGTTTAAGGAGACAGTCACAAGAGAAACTTTAAAATGTTTTGGAATAAATGAAAATATAACTTATCAAAGTTTTCAGGCTGTAGCAAAAACAGTACTTGAGAGAAGTTGACATCTTCAATGTGTATGTTAGAAAAGAGGAAATTTTGGTGGCACCTGTGGCTCAAAGGAGTAGGGCACCAGCCCCTTATGCTATGGGGGTTCAAACCCAGCCCCAGCCAAAAACTGCAAAAAAATAAAAAATAAAGAGAGAGAGGAAAGTTTTAAATCAATAAACTAGACATAGAACAATTAAGACTATAGCAATAAGGGTGGCGCCTGTGGCTCATCGAGTAGGGCGCCGGCCCCATATACCGAAGGTGGCAGGTTCAAGCCCGGCCTCGGCCAAACTGCAAAAACAGAAAAATGGCCAGGCGTTGTGGCAGGCGCCTGTAGTCCCAGCTACTCGGGAGGCAGAGGCAAGAGAATCGCCTAAGCCCAGGAGTTGGAGGTTGCTGTGAGCTGTGTGATGCCACGGCACTCTACGGAGGGCGATAAAGTGAGACTCTGTCTCTACAAAAAAAAAAAAAAAAAAGACTATGGAAGAAGAAAAGAAATAATAAAAGTTAGAGCAGAAATCAATGAAATAGAAAACAGGAAAGCAAGAGAAAAAAATCAACAAAATAAAAAGCTTCTCTTTGAAAAGATCGATGAAATTGATATATCTCCAGTCAGGCTTAGAAAAAGAGGACGAAAACATAAATTGCCAACATCAAAAATGAAATATCACTACTGATCTCATGGACAGGCTAATAAATTAACACTAATACAGAAATAAAGACCTACATAAAGCAATGAACGAACAGATGCAGCCTGAGGAAGAAATAGCGTGAAAAACTCCATACCTGCAAATCTGAAAACTTAGGATAAAATGGACCAATTCCTTAAAAGACACAGCCAAAACTCACACAAGGAGGAGAGAGCCTGAATAGGGCTGTAACCACCAAAGAGGTTGAGATAAGAATTAACGACCTTCGGAGAAAGAACGCACCGGCACAGAGGCTTCACGGTCGGCCTGTCAGCGACTTCAAGCCAGTTCTCCACAGCCAGAGGAGGAAAAAGAAGCGGAGACGCCCCCTCCTAACTCATTCTGTGAGGCTCATCTTACCCAAACACCTAAACAGGTAAAGCCATCAAAAGAAAACTACAAACCACTATACTGGTGCATGTGGATGAAAAATCATCAACAAGACATTATCAGATCAAATCCAACAACAAATAACCACAGTTACACACCATGACCACATGGGATTTAGTCCAGGTGTAATTTTCACATTCGAAAATCAATCTGTGAATGAATGAATTGATGGGTGGGTGGGTGGGCGGAAAAAGGAATGAACGAGTGAATTTTGGGGGACAAACAAGGAAGCACAGCAAGGTTGCCAAGATGCAAGGTTAATAGGTAAAAGTCAAATCCTTTCCTACAAACTGGCAATGAAGAATTATTTAAAGTTTTAAAACCACAGCAGTACAGGCAGAAAACACACCCCCCAAATACCTACATGTAAATCTAACAAACAGGCTCTGATGGAAGATGTGCAGGCTCTGATGGAAGATGTCAAAGATCTAAGTACTCAGAGAGACACTCCGTGTCCAGACAGGAAGGTCACATCACAAAGGGGCCGGTTCTTCCCAGCGAGATCTGTAGTCAGGGCAGACCCAGTCGGGTGCCCGCAGGCCGCCTGCAGGCAGTGAGAGACTGAGGCTAAACTCTATGTGGACATTCAAAAGACAAGCAATAGTTGACACAAAGTAAAGAGTAGAGACTCTCACCGCCCGATTTGAACACCTGAAGAGTCATAAGGAGACAGTGTTGGGGGAAAACAGCCGGACCAGCAGCAGACCCCACAAACACGCCAGCTCATCTTCGACAAAGGAGACAGGGACTCCAGGGAGAAAGATGGCCTTTCAACAAATGGGGCTATGACGAGACATTCACACGCCAAAAAATAAATAAATCTAGACACAGACTAAGGACATTTTTCACAAAAATGACTTCAAAATGGATCACAGCTCTAAACCAAAAAAATCTATAAAACTTCTCAGAAGAAAACATGGGACCTTCGTGACCTTGGGTCACAACAGCAAAAGCACATTCTATGAAAGAAAAATTGATAAGTTGGGCTTTTAAATTAAAAACTTTCTCCCTACAAAACAAAAAGACGGGCAGAAAGTTTTGCAAAACATGTATGAGGTAAAGAACTTGTATCCAATATGTTCAAAGAACCCTTAAAACTTAAAAAACACTTAACTCAGTGTTTAAATGGGAAAAGACATAAACAAAAACCTCCCTCAAAAAAAAAAAAAACAAATGCAAATAAGTACATAAAAAGATGCTCAACATGATTTTTCATTAAGAAAATGCAAATCAAAGCAGCAGCGAGACACCACTACCTGCCCATTAGAACCACTAAATTCCAAAACTGACAACACGGATGCCAGCGAGAGTGTGCAGCAACAATCTCCACTCACCGCATGTCGGATACGAAACGGCACTGCGGAAAACAGTCTGGCAGCTTCTTGCAGAGCTAAACATAGTCTCACCATATGACCCAGCAGTTGAATTCCTAGGTATTTACCCAACTGATTTGAAACGTATGTCCACACAAAAGCCTACACACAAATGTTTGTAGCAGCTTTATTCAAAATCACCAAAGTCTGGACGCGACCAAGATGTCCTTCAACAGGTGGGTGGGTAAACATTTTCTGGTACATCCACGCAGACAATGGAATACTATTCAGTGATAAAAAGAGTCCGTTATCAAGCCGGGGGAAACATGAATGAACCTTAACTGAATATTGCTAAGTGAGAGAAGCCAATCTGAAGACGGTACAGTGTCGTTCTAACTGCTCGACATTCTGGAAAAGGCAGAACCAGGGAGGCAGCGTGGATCAGTGTGGCCAGGGCTCCTGGGCATGAGGGAGGGGGCTGGACACGTGAAGGGCTGTGAACCAGACCTGTGTGGCATTGTGATGGCAGGTACTTGACACTATACATTTGTCCAAACTCGTGGGGCTTTATATCAAGAGTGAGCCTTAACATATGAACTCTTTCAAACATCATTTAGGAGGAGCTTGCCAGGTGAGGAAAAATTCTCACCATATTACAAATGTAGGAAACAGGCCCATTAAAGGGAGTCGGGGAAGGTGTGGCCCAGGCGGCTCCAGAAATGCTAGAGTCGGTAACAGCAGGTTCAGAGGAGCAGCACAGGAGCCCTGCACTGCACAGGACACGCTTCACTGTCAAGGGGTGCAGACAGACAGCTCCCACCCTGCCGTCCTCGCACGCTGGGATTCAGCAGCCAGGTCAGGTTCCTCACTGCGGGGGTGGGGGCAAGGCCAGAATGGCCAAAGTGCCAATGGGACAGAGCAGAGACAGCAGCCCCTTAACATTCACAGTCTGACAATTAAGTTCGCGAACTCATTCTAGAAAAAGTGCTACATAGGTCATTGCCGAACGTCACCACTTTCAGTGCTCCCCTTGGGAAACTGTCTACACACTGACACCAGTACCTAGTCCACCCTTCAAAGCAATTTTGGAACTCTCTTTCTGGAATAGCCATCAGAGCTGTCATCGGCTGACAATTACGTTCAGGAACTCATCACCATGTGCTTACGTTGGCAGCCCGGCACAAACAACTAGGTAAGGGTCCTAACCTCCATGTGTCTCACGGCTGTGTTCCCTTCCACCTGTGACGTGCCCTGCTGAGTGGTGACCACTGTTGTTTTTTGTGTGCCCTGCGACAACAGCTCTGATGGTGAAAACTTAAGGAAATCGGAGTGAGCTGGGGGCTTGGGATAGTACTAATGCGTCAGTATCGTTCATTAATTGCATCAAATGTGCCATACTAATGTGAGAAGTCAATAATAGGGGGGACTGAGTTGGAGATTTAGGGACTTTACTGCACTACCTTCACAGGTTTTTGGTAAATCTAAAACTGCTCTAAAAAGTAAAGAGTGCTTTTCGTAAAGGCATGTGTTTCATTGTAAGGAAATTACACCTCAATAAAGTTAAAAAACGCAGCCCCTGTTCTTTGGAGCTTTCATCTCCTGAAACAGAAAGGGCATAAAGAGGAAACCAGGTGCCTCCAACCACAGGCTGCAGATCTTACTCTGAATCACAGGAATGAGGTGACCAGATGTTCACGGGCGGCCCAAGAGGAGGCAGCGTGGGGCATGGGGACAGCCCAGCCGCTGCTGTGCATCCCCAGGCCCGTGCCTGCACCGGTGGAGTAACAGCCATGCGCAGTTGCAAAATGTGACTCCATCGGGGCTGGGACCCAGCACCCCTGGAGCCAGGTGGCATTGGCACGGGGGTGGAAGGCGTTGTAAAAGCATTTCACTTTCTTGGAGGAAGACAGAGATCCCCCCAGCACGTCTGCAGTCACAAACTACGAACAAGCCACACCATTCCCACCATGACTACATTTCTGGGAGAACGGCTGTGGCAAGCGGCCTCTGAGGCCATTCTGTGGCGAGAAGCTTGCAGCCCCCAGTCTGGCATCTCCCCCTCCAAAACACACTCTGCGTTAAGTGTAATGGGTTTTAGGGAATTTATTTTGCCAATTTTAGAACCCACCATAAAGAAGAAATATGAGAGAATTTTATGAGGTATACTGTATATCTTTAATACTCGTATTTTTTCAGGAAATGCTGAGAATATCAATTAAGTTTATGGCATTAGGAGGAGATACTCCAACCCCATGGTTGGCAAATCGAGTTTTAGCAGAAAATAAACAGTGGTGGGCAGAGGCCCCGCCATGCCCAGTGGGCTCTGCAGTCTGGGACGGTGTCTGAGAAAGTAGTGGCTTCGGACAAACCAAAGTCTGTGTTTAGGGAGGCATGTGTGTACGTGTGTCTGTGTGTGTGTGCGTGTGTGTGTGTGTGTCTGTGTGTGCCTGTGTGTCTGTGTGTCTGTGTGTGCATGGGTGTGTGTGTGTGTATATGTGTCTGTGTGTGCGTGGGTGTGTGTGTGTGTCTGTGTGTGTGCATGTGTGCATGTGTGTGCATGGGTGTGTGTGCATGGGGGGTGTGTGTCTGTGTGTGCATGGGTGTCTGTGTGTGCGCATGTGTGTCTGTGTGTGTATATGTGTCTGTGTGTGCATGGGTGTGTGTGTGCGTGTGTCTGGGTGTGTGTGTGTCTGTGTGTGCATGGGTGTGTGTGTGTCTGTCTGTGTGTGCATGGGTGTGTGTGCATGGGTGTGTGTCTGTGTGTGCATGGGTGTGTGTGCGTATGTGTCTGTGTGTGCATGGGTGTGTGTGTGTATATGTGTCTGTGTGTGCATGGGTGTGTGTGTGTGTCTGTGTGTGCATGGGTGTGTGTGCATGCATCTGTGTGTGCACGTGTATCTGTGTGTTTTCATGTGCACATGTGTGCATGGGTGCACGCATCTGTGTGGGTGCATGTGTGCATCTATGTGTGTGTCTGTGCGTGTGCCCCCTGCGTGGTCACTGCTTCCTTGCAGAGGGAGGGAGACCGAGGCTGGGAGCCACCCTCAGAAGTGAAGAGCAGTGCCAGGCCCAGCAGGGGACAGAGTGTGGCCATTCTCCAGGAGCTGGCCCCACCCCCACACCCCTAGGCCAGAAGCCTGACCATCAGCCATCACCCATGGCCATGGAGCCACCACACACTGGGACCTGGGCTCTGGGACGGCCCCACACTGCAGACGGGCACCACACCTACAGAGCAGCAGTGTAGACGGGCTGGGAACCTGCACTCACACTTACACGCTCAGCCATAGGTCTGTAACACACGTGTCCAGCAGACCCAGCGGGTCTTACTCCTTGTGAATAAAGAACTCCTAGGAAGAGACCCCACCCTGGACCTGCCAGCCCCTGGGTGGGAGGCCAGGACCCCGGGCTGGGGGCCCTTCCCGGAGGCTGTGGCTGCCCTCCTTGGGGGCCTGCAAGGTGGGAGCACCCCACTCGTGCTACTTAAAATTTATGGCTCCAACGTGCACGTTTGCTTAAAGTCTGCCGCAGAATTCATCCTCTCTGCCACTTAGCCATTATCTGCCATTGCAAAAGTGCTGAAGAGAGAGTCATAAGTGGCTGTGATTTATGAGGCAGCCAGAACATGGGGACAAATGAGAGAAAATTAAATCTTTTACCTGTGTGACTATTTACAAGCTCAGCTGACACACAGCAGAGCTGGGTGAACAGTGGCCTGAGGCTACGTTAAGTGTCTGTCTTATGTGGGTCCCTGACCTGGCTGGTCAGACACAGCCCTCTCTCCAGGCAGACTGGAATGCGTCCTGCTCGAGACTGAACACCAGGCCAGGGCCCTGTCCCATTGCACCCCCAGCTTGCTGTGTGGTCTCAGTAACGTCCCTTCCCTCTCTGGGCTCCTGCCTCCCTCCGAGCCTCAGTTCTCCCCTCTGAACCACAGACTGGAGAACACAGGTGGGCTGTAGAGATCGCCTGGCATAGGGCAAGGTAGAGGGGCCGCCTCCCCAGCCCCTGGGCTTTAGCCTGGCCTGCTGGTGGCCTGTGTGTTCAGACGACCCATTGCAAGCCACACGAGCATGTCTCCTAACCTTACTGCATAGTGGGTCCCCACCCCCTGCCCATCCTGCCCTTCCCTGGAGATGCTCCTTCATCCCCCTCTGCCTTCCCACCTGCCCAGGCTTCCCCCTCTGCTGCAGCTGTCCCCTTGAAGAATAGCTACATTTCCCTGGCAGGAAGGACTCAGCTGAGCCCTTTCAGGAAAGGGCGGGATTAGAAGGCCTGGAGTTCCCGCTTCCTCAGGCCTTGGGCTGGAACCCCCAGAGGCATGACCAGGGTGTCCCATTGGCCCCAGGTCAGAGGAGCACAGCAGGCCTATGAGAAGCCCCTCTGGACTACAGCAGCCATGGCCCTAGGCTCCACACCATCAAGGGAAGGGTCTCGCTGGGTGGAAGCCTGTGTGGGGCCTCAGAGGGGTAACCAGGCCAGAGGAGCCAGAGAAATGGTCCTGTGGGCTGGACCCTGGGGACCTGGCTCCTAGGCCACCCGCACTCCACCCAGTCTCACTCCGCAGGGCCCATGTTTGGCCAGATCCAAGCAGGCCTCCCACCCAGGAAGCAGCATCTGCACATGAGCGGAGGCCAAAAGGTTCCTGCAACAGCTGCCAGTGG
>CAUYRH010086848.1:0-17485 GCA_963574655.1 Perodicticus potto | reverse complement strand
TTGCAGGTGCAATACATTTTGTTGAGCCAAAAAATCCTTCAGGCAAAATGCCTTGTGGTATCTGCGAGTTAGTTCAAGCCCCCGAGGTTCCTTAATAAGGGTGTATAAAAAGAAGAAGAAAGGAAGAAGGCGGAGAGAGAGGACTACTCTAACAAAATAAAACATCTTTTGTACAGACTCACGCTTGAAGTCCTTCCTTTCGTTGTCTCTCTTGCGGGCAAGGAGTCAACACTCTCTTCTAGTATTTTTATAGTTTCATGTCTTAAGTTTAAATCTTTAATCCAGTGAGATCTCCTCCAACAGCTTTTTGGGGTGCAGGTGTGCACAAGATCTCCTCTAACACCTTATCAGGGTGAAAGTGTGATACATATCTCCTCTAACAGCTTATAGGGGTGCAGGTGTGAAGAAGATCTCCTATAACACCTTATCGGGGTGCAGGTGTGCAACAGAGCACCCGTAACACCTTTTCAGGGTGCAGGTGTGTACAAGATCTCCTCTAACAACTTTTCAGGGTGTGGGTGTACACAAGATCTCTTACAAGAACTTATGGGGGGGCAGGTGTGCAACAGATCTCCTCTAACACCTTATCAGTGTGCAGGTGTGCACAAGATACCCACTAACGCCTTATCAGGATGCAGGTGTGCAAGAGATCTCCTCTAACAATTTATCAGGATGCAGGTGTTCACAAACTCTACTCTAACACTTTATCGGGGTGCAGGTGACCAGGAGATCTCCTGTAAAACCTTATCAGTATGTAGGTGTTCAAGTGATCACCTCTAACACCTTATTGGGGTGCAGGTGTGCAAAAGATCTCCTCTAACACCTTATCAGTATGTAGGTAATCAAATGATCACCTCTAACAAATTATGAGGTGCAGATGTGCACAAGATATCCTCTAAAACATTATCTTGGTTCATGTGCTCACAAGATTTCCTCTAATGCCTTATCGGGGTGCAACAGATATTCTCTAACACCTTATCTGTATGTACATGTTCACATGATCACTTCTAACACCTTTTCAGTGTGCAGGTGTGCACAAGATCTCCCCCAACACCTTATTGGGGCAGAGGTGTGCAACAGATCTCCTCTAACAACTTATCAGGGTGTAGGTGTTCACAAACTCACCTCTAACACCTTATTGGGGTGCAAGTGTGCACAAGATCTTCTCTAACTCCTTATCAGGGTACAAGGGTGCTACAGATCACCTCTAACAGCTTATAGGGGTGCATGTGTGCAACAGACATCCTCTAACAACTAGTAGGGGTTCAGGTGTGCACAATATCTCCTCTAACACCTTATTAGGGTGGAGGTGTGCAAAAGATCTCCTCCAATACCATATCAGGGTGCAGGTGTGCAACAAAGCTCCTCTAACACCTTTTTGCGGTGCATGTGTGGAAAAGATGTCCTCCAACCCCATTCGGGGTGCAGGTGTGTACAAGATCTTTTTCCAAAATCTTATCGGGGTGCAGATGTGCAAAAGACTCCTCTAACAACTTAGACGGGTGCACGTGTTCACAAGCTCTACTCTAACACTCTTTGCTTTGGGTAGTATAGACATTTTGATAATGTTAATTGTTCCCAGCCATGAGCATGGTATGTTCTTCCATTTGTTAAAGTCCCCTGCTATTTCCTTTCTTAGGGTTTCATAACTTTCTTTATAGAGGTCCTTCACCTCTTTTGTTAGGCATATTCCTAGGTATGTCATTTTCTTTGGGGCTATGGTGAAGGGAGTTATGTCCTTAATTAGCCTCTCATCTTGGCTGTTACTGGCGTATGTATACAAAGGCAACTGACTTGTGAACACTGATTTTATATACTGAGACATTGCTGTATACTTGATGACTTCCAAGAGTCTTGTAGTTGAGTCTTTGGGGTTCTCTATGTATAAGAACATTTCATCAACAAAGAGAGAGAGTTTGACCTCCCCTGCTCCCATTCGAATGCCCTTTATTTCCTTCTCTTGCCCAATTGTTTTCATTAGAACTTCCAGAACGATGTTGAATAGTAATGGTGACAGAGGAAAGCCCTGTCTGGTTCCAGTTCTGAATGGAAAAGCTTTCAGTTGAACTCCATTCAGTAAAATATTAGTGGTGGGTTTGTCATAGATATTTTCAATTGGTTTAAGAAATGTGCCACCTATGCCTAACTCTTCAGTGTTCTAATTAGAAAAGGATGCTGGATTTTGTCAAATGCTTTTTCTGCATCTATTGAGATATATGCTTTGTTTCTGCTTATGTTAATATGGTGAATAACATACGGATTTACGTATATTAAACCAGCCTTGCATCCCTGAGATGAAACCTGCTTGATCATGATGTATGATTTTTTTGATGATAATCTGTAATCTATTGGCTTGGATATGGTTAAGAATTTTTGCATCTAAATTCATTAGTGAAATTGGTCTAAAGTTCTCCTTTTTAGTTGGGTCTTTACCTTATTTTGGTATCAGGGTGATGTTTGCTTCATAAAACGTGTTGGGGAAGATTCCTTCCTCCTCAATTTTTTTTGTAATAATTTCTGCAGTATGAGAATCAGCTCTTCTTTGAAGGTTTGGTAGAATTCTGGTGTGAATCCATCCAGACCAGGGCATTTATTGGGAGATTTTTTTCATTATTTCTTTGATCTCAGTGCTTGAAAGTGGTCTGTTCAGGAGACCTATTTCAGATCCAGCAACACGTCAAACAAATTATACACCATGACCAAGTTGGTTTTATCCTAGGGTCTCAAGGTTGGTTCAACATACTTAAATCTATCAATGTAATACACCGCATAAACCAAACAAAGACCATATGATTCTCTCAATGGATGCAGAAAATACTTTTGATAATATCTACCATCTTTTCCTGATCAGAACACTTCAGAAAATAGGTATAGAAGGGACTTTTCTTAAACTGATAGAGGCCATCTACAGCAAACCCACACACAGCCAATATCATATTGAATGGAGTAAAATTGAAAACATTTCCACTCAAGTCAGGAACCAGGCAAGGTTGCCTATTGTCTCCACTATTAGTGAATATTGTAATGGAAGTCTTAGCCATCACAATTAGGCAAGAGAAAGCAATCAAAGGTACCCAAACAGGGTCAGAGGAGATAAAACTTTCACTCTTCACTGATGATATGATTTCATACCTAGAAAACCCCAGGGACTCAACTACAAACCTCTCAGAGGTGATCAAGGAATAGAGCAGCGTCTCAGGATACAAAAATCAATACTCACAAATCAGTAGCTTTTATACATACCAATAAAAATCAAGCTGAAAAATCAGTCAATGACTCTATTCCTTTTATAGTAGTACCAAAGAAGATGAAATATTCGGGAGTCTACCTAAGGATATGAAAGATCTCTACAAAGAGAACGATGAAACTCTGAGAAAGAAATAGCTGAAGTTGTTAACAAATAGAAAAAAACACCATGCTCATGGCTGGGAAGAATCAACATGGTTAAAATGTACATACTACCCAAAGTAATATGCAAATTTAATGCAATCCCTATGAAAGCACCACTGTCATACTTTAAAGACCTCTAAAAAATAATACTTCGTTATATATGGAGTCAGAAAAAACCTCCATTAGCCACAACATTGCTTAGAAATAAAAACAAATCAGGAGGAATCACGCTACCAGACTTCAGACTATACTATAAACCTACAGTGATCCAAAAAGCATGGTACTGGTACAAAACCAGAGTGATAGATGTATGGAACAGAATAGAGAACCAGGCAGTGAACCCAGCTATTCATCATCATTTGATCTTTGATTAGCCTATCAAAAACACTCAGTGGGGGAAAGACTCCCTGTTTAACAAAGGGTGCCGGGTGAATTGGCTGGCGACTTGTACGAAACTGAAACTGGACTCACACCTTCCACCATTAACAAAAAGTGACTCTCACTGGATAAAAGATTGGAATGTAAGACATGAAACTATAAAGATTCTTGAAGAGTACATGGGAAACACTTGAAAAAATTGGCCTAGGAGAATACTTTATGAGGAGGACCACCCCCCCAGCCCCTACATGACTGGGATCTGATTAAACTAAAAAGCTTCTGCACAGTTAAGTAAAGCAAGAAGACAGCCCTCAGAATGGGAGAAGATATTTGCAGGTTATGTCACTGACAAAGGTATGATAGCCAGAATCCACAGAGACCTCAAATGTATTAGCAAGAAAAAACAAGTGACCACATCTCATTGTAGGCAAGAGATCTGAATAGAAACTTCTCTGAAGAAGACCGGGTCAAGGCCTGCAGACACATAAAAATGCCCATCATCTTTAATCATCAGAGATATGCAAATCAAAACCACATTGAGATATCATTTAACTCCAGTAAGATTAGCCCACATAACAAAATCCCAAAACTATAAATGTTGGCATGGGTGTGGAGAAAAGGGAACACTTCTGCACTGCTGGTGGGAATGCAAACTAATATGTTCCTTTTGGAAAGAAGTTTGGAGTCACTTAGGGATCTAAAAATAGACCTGCCCTTCAATCCTGCCCTTTCTCTACTAGGTATATATCCAGAAGACCAAAAATCACTTTATCACAAAGATATTTGCACCAGAATGTTTATTGCAGCCCAATTCATAGTTGCCAAGTCATGGAAGAAGTCCAAGTGCCCAATGACCCACAAATAGATTCATAAATTGTGGCATATGTACACTGTGGAATATTATGCAGCCTTAAAAAAGATGGAGACATTACCTCTTTTATGTTTACATGGATGGAGTTGGAACATATTCTTCTTAGTAAAGCACCTCAATAATGGAAGAAAAAGTATCTGATGTACTCAGCTCTACTATGAAACCAATATATAAGTGCCCATACTTCCATATGAAAGCTATAACCCAGCTACAGCCCAAGATGAAGTGGAAAGAGGAGGGGGAGGGGAGAGGAGGGGAGAGGATGGGTGGAGGGAGGATAATTGGTGGAACCACACCTAGGGTGCATTTTACAAGGGTACGTGTCAAATCTATTAAGTGTAGAGTATAAATGTCTTAACACGATAATTAAAAAAGTGTAGTGAAAGTTTGTTGTATTTCAAATTCTGTATAAAACCATCACATTGCACCTCATAAATGCATTAATGTACACAGCTATGATTTAATTTAGAAAACCTGAATTACAGAAAAGAAAGTCAAATTTATTTAATCAAAAACTAGAATAAAAATTAGCGAATACACACACACACATATAGCAGCACTATGTAATGATTCCCAAAGGGGAAAAGCAGCGGTCCCTGACCACTCAAGATGGCTTGTCAGTTCAAGAGAAAATAACTCACACATGCACACACCCACGCACACACACTCACACACAGGTTCGCTTACTCACGCACACACACACACACAAGCACACACAGGATCACACACACACATACAGGCAAACAACAAACCCAGTTCTTTCAGCAATACAATCAATGTACTACAAGCACAAAACTCAGAATTATTTTACAATGCTTCCCTTTTTAATAACAAAGATGCCCACCTTGGGTGTGCAAATATATATTGTCAGAAGTTTAGTGTTGACTTACGTTTAAAGATATTAGAGTTACTACACGAAACTGCTTTCTGTATTTTACAGCCTTTTATTTACTTTTATGTCTCTACCTTCCACCAACCAAAAGAGACTTTCAGGTTGGCAGGCAGAGGGGTGCCTTATTTTCTGCGAAATTAAAGTTCTAAACACTAGGCAGAAAATGTCTTAGTGCCATTTCAACGCCAGGCAATAGTTACAGTGATGTTTAATTCGCCATTGTCTGCAAACAGCTGTGCAGTGTTACTGTCAAAAACAAGGCAGTCACTGTTCACCATGGCTGTCTCAATTTCCTCCCGAATAGAGCGAGGAGGCGCTTCCCAAATTAGTCGCCGTTGATCACCATTGAGCTGCAGTTGGTAAGTAAAATTTTCCGCTTGCTGGAGTGTTCCTAGCAGCCGTACCATTGCACAGAACTGCTCTTGACCATGGTGGTTGTCCCGTTTCCACACGACTACCATGAAGTGCAAGTCAAAACAGGCCTGTATCATCACCCAGTACAAAGTACCATAAAGATTAATGTTCATAGGAAAGAAAGTTGTAGTCTCTCCCTGCAGTATTGTAATGGTGTTATGCTGAGCCATCAGATGGGGCATCACAGCCTCCAAAGGGCCTTCCCATTCACAGAGAACGCCAGGGCACGGACAGGAATAAGGCCTGTAGTCGCAGAGCGGTTCGTGCTCTGCTTTTTCCGCGGGTGGCAGAGTTAGTCCACACCCGGAAGGGGCATATTTACACGGAAGGGAAAGTGAATCGGCCACTCTCTCCATAGCCAAAGTACGAAGGGATCCCAATGGGCCCCGGCAAGTTGGACAAAAATCCAGCCTTTGGCAACAGCTGATACAAACAAGATGACCACGCTGACAGTGGAGGATGGGTGGTAAGACATACCCAAAGCAGACTGGACACTGGACAAGGCTCCTCACGTGACTGCTGGATGGAGTCGGGTCAGGCAGGGCCGCCTCCTCAGGAGCGGCAGGCTGTGCCCCGTCAGGCCGACGGCTCATTTCTGCGGGCTGAGAAGGCTCCTGGAACCCAGTCCTGGCTCAAACATGCTCAGCCCTCAGCTCGCACCGACGCAGGCGGCACCACTGCCTTGGCACCCAGACGAACAGACACTCTGGGTCACTGACGCTGCTGGAGAGCGTTCCCCTCAATGGCGGGATGCGTGGTAACTGTCTCACTGTCGCGATCGCAGACGTTTGGCGTATCCCCCAGCATGCCACGTGCTCTCTCTAAGTGCCACACGTCATGGCCAAGGCCCTGAGGAGGGGCGCCCACGTGCCGGGCTCCTGCCTGCTGTTTTATAGAAGAATTCTTTATCCACATTCAGCATGTGCTGTATGTGATTGTCTCGTTGGACTTTTTGCCTCTCCTGGGGCCAATGTGGTAACTTGTCTTTCACTAGAAAATTATCCATTGCATCTGTGTTCAAATGTATTTGAGTAGAATTCTGCAAACTTTGTACTTAGGAGACTTGAAATTTTCTCCAAATTGAAGACCATGTCACCTTTGTCATTTCAAATTTCGAGCATTTGTGTTTCTCCCCTTTTGATTAATGATCCAGTAACTTTTCATGTTTCTGATATCCACTTAACTAAACCTGCCATTCCTCTTAAAAATAAATAAATAAATAAAGATATATTATGTGCTTTGATATAAATTGTTTCTATTGTTTCAATTAGATCTTCAAAAATATCGTAGAGTATATTTAACATGGCATGAGATAAAATAATACCATGAGATTGACATGAAAATCACTTTGGAGGGTTCTGGGGGCCACATCCAAGAGTAAATGCACTCCAAAAGATTTGACACTTGAGAATAAGACAACCAGATAGAAAAAGCACATAAGCAGCAAATCATGGCATTAGACAATGAGAATTGCATATCTGGATTTGCGATCAAGGTGATGTTCCCACCTGAATGGAAATCTGTAACAATAAAGAGCTAAATTTATTTATTTAGGTAGTTGGTACTTGCCCAAGCTCTCCCAAGGTAACTCAACCAAATGCCCAGGTCCAAAACAAAACAAACAAACAAACAAACAAAACAAAAAACACCAAGCAGGCCTTCTCTGTCTGTAAACTGTCGCCTCTGCTGTCCCCACTGCCAACAGGGTCAGCCGGCCTCTGTCTGCATGCAAGTACTTGCCTGTTCTTCACTGCTTTTTCCTCTTCGGGTCCTGAAGTCTCCTGCTGCCTCCTGGTGCCCCTGAAGAGATATTTCTGGTCAGGACCCACAAACCAGAGTTGACTGGACTCTTTTCTCCCCAATCTCACCATGCACAGCTGCAAAGAAGCTGTCTCTAGTCTGCCATCTCTGTTTTAGAAAACCTTTCTGTAACTTTTTTTAAAAGACAAATACTTTTAAATGGATGATTAGCACACAATCACATATATTTAATTGTACAATTTAATGAGTTTTGATATTTGTAAATATCTACTAAACCATCACAACAGTCGAGGTAAAGAATGTGACATACACTCTCATTTTTTTCTGCATATTCCTTCGTATTTTCTCCTTCTCACACTTTCCTGAAACTTGTCTCCACACAATAACCTATCTTTTTTTTATGTTCTTTATGCTTTAGTTAGCATATTCTAAAATATTATATGAACAAAATCCAAGAGTATGTACTTTTTTACTGGTGTACTTCACACAACAAACTTATTTTAACATTTATCTATGAAGACATTTATTTAATAATAATCATCCATTTCTTCTTATTAGTAACTAGTATTCCTTTATGTGGCCAGACCATAGTTTATTTAGTCAGCAATTTACTGATGGTCATTTCTGTTGTGTTTAGGCTCTTGGTATACTTTTATTTATTTTGGTTAAGTATCTAGGTATGGAAAACTTCAATCATATGATGCAAGGTCTGACAATTAAGTCAGAAAACTCTTCCTGGAAAAGTGCTACATACCTAATTGCTTAATATCACTGTGGCCACTTTTGAAGTCCTCACCTTGGGAAGTGATGAACCAGCACTTAGGTCACTCTTCATAGCAATTTTGGAACTCTTTTGTCTGTAATGGCCACCAGAGTTGTCATTGTATTTATACACTTAATGTCCTGAATATTATCAAAATATTTTCCTTTCAATATTTCCTTTATCTTCAGAGAAATAAAAAAGTCACCGAGGACCGGATCAGGTGAGTCTGGAGGGTGTTTCAATACAGTTATTTATTAATTGGCTGAAAATTCCCCCAAAGTCAGTGCCATGTGACCTGGTACGTAGTCATGATGCAAGAGTCATGTGTAGTTGGCAAAAATGTTGAGGTGATTTTTGTCTAACTTTTTTATGCAGCCTTTTCAGCACTGTCAAAGAGTAAACTTGGTTAATTGTCCAGGTGGTACAAATTCATTACGAATAATCTGTCTGACATCAAAAAATGTTAGCAACATCATTTTAACTCTTGATTTAAACTAATGCAACTTTTGGCCCATGGAGAATTGTTTGACTTGAATGTGCACTTTGATGCTTTGTTTCAGGGTCTTATTGTTACACTTATATTTCAGCATCAGTGATAACACAGTCCAAAACATTACCTCATCTCTCCATAGGCTCTCAGCAAATTTTGAGTCTCCTTTGCTTTGTACTTTGGTGAGCTCCTTTGGGACCTTTTTTGCACTAACCTTTCTCATGCCAAGATTTCTAGTTAAGATTTTCCTATTTCTCTATTGATGTTTACTCGTTCTGCAATGCTTCTCACAAGTCAGCCAACAATTCTGACCCACAATTTGAGGGATTTTTGCAATTTTTTCATCAGTTCTTCTTGTTACTATACCCTTGATCCTCTTCATCAGTGACACTTTCTCTCCCTTCAGACACATGTCTAATCCATTTGTGCACTTGTCATTTCTCCATTATATTATCCCCATAAACTTGGAATGACATGTGACAAATTTTACTTCTACTCTTGCCAAGTTTAACAAGAAATTTAATGTTTGTTGCTATAATTCAAGCTCTGACTTTCTTGCTGTGACACACAGAAACAGGCAACATTAATGAATGCTTCTCAGACAGATACCAACACACATTGACACAAACACAGCTATAAGACGTTGATATACCAAGGTTATAAAACCTTACTGGGCTGTTTGTATAGTTCTGCCAATATAAGGCCACAGAGGCAAGTTCTTGAACTTAATTGTCACACCTCATAGATGTATAATTAACTTTATAAAACTATTAAGTTGTTTTTTGAAGTAGTTATAACTTTTTTTTTTTTTTTTAATTTGAGACAGAGCCTCAAGCTGTCACCCTGGATAGAGTGCCTTGGCATCACAGCTCACAGCAACCTCAAACTCCTGGGCTTAATTCTCTTAATTCTCAATTCTCTTGCCACAGCCTCCCCAAGTAGCTGGGACCACAGGTGCCCGTCACAATGCCTGGCTATTTTTTGGTTGCAGTCGTCATTGTTGTTTGGCCCATTCGGGCTGGATTCAAACCTGCCAGCTCTGGCGTATGTGGCTGGCGCCTTAGCCACTTGAGTGATAGGCGCCGAGCCAGTTGTAACTTTTTATATTGCCATCGGTAGTTGTTTGAGAGTTCCAATTAACCTGAATTTTTGGTAGTATTTGGTATGATCAATCTTTTGAATTTAGCCATCCTGATATGTGTGATGTAGTATCTCATGGCAATTTGAATTAGCCTTGTTTTAGTAGCAAAGGATGTTGAGAATCTTTTCATGTGCTTATTTTCTATTTGCATGAATTCTTTGATAAAGTGTATGTTTAAGTCATTTTTCCACTTAAAAATTGGGTTTTCTTATTTAGAGTTCTTTGTATTTACTTCACTAGATATAATCCATTTATCAAATACGTGACTTACTTGTCATTGTTTGTGGACTTTTATTTAATGTTCTTGAAAATTCTTTTTGATGAATAATTTTTTAATATTAATGAAGATTAATTTATCACTTTTAAAGCATTATAATTATGCTTTTCGTGTTATATATAATAAATACTTGCTACCAAAGTTTGAAAAGAATTTTTCCTTTCTTTTACTCTAAAGTTTTTATAGTTTTAGGTTTTACATTTAGATATAGAATGCAATTTTAGTTAATTTACATGTAACACTTGAGCTCTGGATCATAGTATTTTTAAAAACATTTTTCCCAATCATATAATTAAATTTTTCAAGTACAATTTTTTAAATACAGTCAGTTCTCCACTGAATTGCCTTTGTGCATTTGATCAGATTAAGGCTTCTATACATGGTATGTTTATTTTTAATTTCTCTATACTTTTCTATTCATGTATTTATCTATAATTACAATAGCTTTAATATAAATCATAAAATAAGGAATTAGTATACCTTTAAACACATTCTTCATTTTCAAAGTTGTTTTGTCTGTTCTAGATAGATCTTTTCCTGTTGCATGAATTTTTCAACCTGCTACTCATTTTCCAGCACAAACCAGCTGGCATTTTTGACCCAAATTACATTAATCTAGTGAATTATTATTGACATCATAAACAATATTAAATCTTAGGCTCAGTGCCCGTAGCTCAGCGGTTAGGGTACCGGCCACATACACCAGGGCTGGTGAGTTCAAACCCGGCCTGGGCCTGCTAAACAACAACTACAACCCAAAAATAGCCGGTGTTGTGGCGGGCCCCTATAGTCCCAACTACTTGGGAGGCTGAGGCAAGAGAATCGCTTGAGCCCAAGAGTTTGAGGTTGCTCCAAGCTGTAAAGCCATAGCACTCTACCAAGGGTGACATAGTGAGACTCTGTCTCAAAATAAAATTATTAAATCTTCTAACATACACTCCAGTTATTTTCAGTCATTTAGTCCTTAACTTCTCTCAGCTATATTGTGCAGTGACCAGTGCACACATCATGCACACTGTTGTCTTAGTTATCTTTAATTATTCTATTCATTTTTATTTTTATCTGTTTTATTCCTACCCCTGTCAATGACACTGTTGCTTACATCAGTTTTTACACCATTCAAAAGTCTTCGTACTCCTAGGAGAAATTTTAGATTATTAGGTGACTCTGAAACCTCAGCTTTCTAACTTTTTTGAAAAACAAAAAAGAAAAAAATATATTTTGTTCTTTATCCTGCTTTACTCCTTGTTTTAATGATAGCATTGTTCTATTGCAACTATTCTTATCTTCTAGAAAGACAAGTCCAATTTCCATTTGCTTTTATTCCTGCTAACTCTTTCATAACTGGTGTATTTTCTGTATGTTATTATTAACTCCTTTACTTTTTAGGAAACCTCACTCACTCATCATGTAGATCTGGTGCTTCCAAGACCCTCTCATACTTCTCTTTAAATATAGTCTATTTTAAAACCAACAATACGTATTTTTAAAGTATCTTCAATAGAAAAATAGAACACTTTATATGGAACTTTCGTTAACTGACTATCACCTCTAAGTTATACATTCATGGAAAGAGAGAAAGCGAGCAAGCATGAGAGCAAGCGTGGTGATTTGTATCAACCAAATTTACTAAAATTTCCCTTTTGTTATTTTCTTGTAACATAATAAATTGAAATAATTCACATGAGGTATAAATTGAGTAGTTTCTGAGACTACTTTGTTGATTACTATCTGCCAAACTCAAAATTATTAATTTGATTAATATGTTCAAAACTCAACCAGTGAGTCAAACATGTAACAGTCAATTCAGTCTCCTGAGTTCCTGCCTACATGTCCTGGCCATATTTAGGCCTTATTTAACCCAAATGAAAAAAGTAAATTTGTGACTACTGGCTGTCATCTTTTATGTAATATTTAAAAAGATATCTCTATAAATAAGATATTTTCCAAATTATCTGGAAATCTATAAAATATACATAGAAAAAGAATAATAAGAAAAAATTAACAGACTCAATTCTTTTAGGAATACCCTTTTCCTTGTTTGTATACGTTTCAGGTTTGCAACATGGGTGAACCATCAGGAAAGAGAAATGAGAAAAACATTCACAAAATCTAGATTGGAATAGAGCCCTCTATCAACTCTACTATTTTCTACAATTATACTTAATTAAATTAAATTAATATAAACACATCAATTGTTCTTTTGAGAATTTTTATGTTGGTGTCATTTGGATGCAGGACTTCATCCAATATATTTTTCTCTACGAAATGCAAGATAAGTCCTCAAACACTTGGCTCTGGAAGATTTTTTAGCAGATTTTACTTAACATGAAGAAAGCCAAATATGCAAAGAAAAAAAAAAAAAAAACTTGTCAGCATTTTCTTGTACTGCTTCTAATTCTTACTAACAGTAGGATGAGGCAAATTTAGAGTGTCAACGAGGCACTTTTGAAGGTCTATTTTGGGATAGAATTTCAATGCATGTAAAATCAATGTAGGCAACAAATATTGCTTCAAATCAGATTCATACATTTAGAGTTTGGTTATATTTTGATCCACCAGTATTTGGGGAGAAATTAAAATTTAGGATTTTAATAGATCTTCGAACACTTGCATGCAGCTGCAAAGTACAGAAGGTTTCTGAGTAAAATAAGTTGGAAGAAAAGCCTTTACATATTGGTTAATAGCATGTATATTCTTGAAGGAACATGTATCTTATGCTTTGGGGGCAAAAGTAGAAGGAAATGTGTTTTAGGAAATACATTCCATTACAAAAAGAGTGGGAACTATTTCATGATTGTTTTATTTTAACCATTCAGTATAATCGTGAAAGTATGCTAAAAGACAAAATGTTGCCATTGCAACTTTACCACTTTACCTCTAAAATTATAAACACACACACAAACAGATTTTTTATGAGGTCCACAAAAATGTCAGCTCCAGATGAATTAAGTAGACTTGCAAAGAACAAAACTCTTAAATTTATTCTGTTCAAACAGTGCACTGTAAATCCTTTCCATGAAATCTAAAAGAAAGATTACCATAAATGAGAAAAATTTGTAGAAAGACTTCTGGAAATCTTAAAAAACATTCTTTATACAAAAAACACCCCAGTGTGCCAAAAGTTAGAGTATAGTTTTAGTATAAGCACAGGACAATAAAATACAGTGAACACTTTAATATCGCAAAAGACTCCATTACCTGAAGGGATCAGTACCATCAACTTAAGTTTTGCGCAATAGATTAAATACCAGAAACGAAGTAGCCTTTTAAGTATCTCATAAAAGATAAAAGTCAGACAATCAATAGTAACATTTGATAAAAAATATTCAGGTTTAAACAGAAGCAGAAGGCTCGGCGCCTGTGGCTTAAAGGGCTAAGGCGCCAGCCACGTACACCTGAGCTGGCAGGTTCGAATCCAGCCCGGACCCACCAAACAACAATGACAGCTGCAACCAAAAAATCGCCGACGTTGAGGCCGGCGCCTGTAGTCCCAGCTACTTGGGAGGCAGAGGCAAGAGACTTGCTTGAGCCCAGGAATTGGAGGTTGCTTTGAGCTGTGATGCCAGAGCACTCTATCCAGGGTGACAGCTTGAGGCTCTGTCTCAAAAAAAATAAATAAAATAATAAAAATAAAATAAAATAAAAATAAACAGAGGCAGAAAAGCAATATACTGTGTAGTACACATTCAGCGTCCTCAGATCTGGAAAAATATATCAAATTTGTTAATGATGCTTCATTTGTATTTACTTCACATGAAGACTAAGAAGAAACTATCATGTGTAAGTGCTTTCCATCTGCCAGAAACAGTGTGGAGTAATTTAAGTGCATTGTTTTACTTATCCCATGAAGCTTTTATTTTAAAATTAACTCAGACAATAACACCAAAACTAATTATCTTATTTCTACTATAATTAGGAAAACTAGATGTGAAAAATAATTAGTGAATATTTTCATAAATGTTTATTCAAGAATATATACAGCAGGGTGGTCATAAAGTCCATGTACTATATGTATGTAGACTATACATATGAATGTATAGACATATATGTGTGTATATATATACATACATATCATCTCAAACATTTATTTATTTTTTTCTAAGATACTTTCCATAAATCTTCCCATCAATATGCCATGTTTTAGCTAGACATGGTAGCTCATGCCCATATATATACACTATACATGTGTGTATATATATACATATATATATATACATATATATCATCTCAAACATTTATTTATTTTTTTCTAAGATGCTTCCCATAAATCTTCCCATCAATATGCCATGTTTTAGCTAGACATGGTAGCCCATGCCTATATATATATACTATACATGTGTGTATATATATATATATATATATATACATATATATCATCTCAAACTTTTATTTATTTTTTTCTAAGATACTTTCCATAAATCTTCCCATCAATATGCCATGTTTTAGCTAGACATGGTAGCCCATGCCTATAATCTCAGCACTTTGGAGGCCAAGGCAGAAGGAATGCTTGAGGACGAAGTTCAAAACCAGCCTGGGAAACATCCCGACACCCCATCTCTACAAAAAGTTAAAAAATTACCTAAGTGTGGTGGCATGCACCTGTAGTTCCGGTTGGTTGTTAAGCTGAGCTCAAACTTGAGCCCAAGAGTTTAAGGCTGAAATAAGCTACGATGATATCATTACCCTTTAGTCCAGAAATAGAGCAAAACTCTGTGTCAAAAATACAAAAATCAAAACAAAAATGTATCTTGTGCTTTGCAGGGAAAACAGTCACAACTGTCTACAACTTGTTATGCCTGGACATCATAAACAAATGTGATTGAGGCAGTCAGTGGTACCCTGAACATTTTCTGTTGTGTAATGCCATGGTAGTGATCTTCAGATGTAAAGGAGGAATAACGTATAAACTTTGATCTTATGTACTGGGTGGAAATAAGATTAACATGGGCTAACTCAAAAGTGATCTATATTGCATAGTGTTTAAATAACTACTAAATCTGATACAGAGAAATCTCAAAAGTGTTTTAAAGAAAGTTCTTGAATCGATTATAACAGGAAAATAAAAATGATTTCATGGAAGTGTATGGAAACTGAGATGATGTTAAGAGTATTTTCAATTAAAGAGATAACAAATGCCAAGAGGCGAAAGCAAGAATAAATGCGACAGGCATTAGGGAATTAGCATATGGTGTTTCTCAGAATAATGGACACTGGTTGGAGAGTAACAGAATCTAAGATTGGGTAGTACATGTAAAACTAGCTTAGCAAAGTAGAATCCATCTTACATGTTTACATGAGGAATTTTAATTTTATTTGTAGCTATTGTAAGTTCTTGAAGTAGAGCTGAACTATCATGATTAATGTTGCAGAAAAATAATCAAATATTTGTTTTTAAGGTTTGTTTCTCCTTCTGTAAAATGAAGAGCTTGCATTGTTCTTTTCAAATTTACTATAAATAGTGGAATTGGACAAATAAGAAACAAATGATAAAGAGATTTAAAATTGGTGTGTGTTTTAAGATAAGGGCATGATATCCAAGTTTGAGATGTGGAAAAAGAAAAATTTAATACTTAGGGATACGGTCAAAATTAACAATGCATACTTGTGAGTCATAACAATAACAGTACTTTAAGTGACAATTAGGTGAACAGAGTAGACCACAAAATATAAATATCAAGATACACATGTAGATAAATAAGTCATTATATTTTATGCTTGTACCACCCAGATATATCTTCCCTTGCACCAATGATTATTTCAAAATTCAATTAAATATTGTGTCCAAGAACATATTAAGGGATTACCTAAATTTTAAAGTTTCAGGAGCGATATATAAGGAAATGGAACTTAATTCTAATTTCTTAAAAATAAAATTATTGGGTTATGGATACAGATCCTATTCTAATCAGACATCAATATAACATTATAGAAACACAGAGGGAATGTCTGTCTTCATTTTGAAAAGGGGGGCTTTTCTTTCCTTCTATCCCTTCAGCTGTTAACACGCTACCTATCCTCCAGCAGCATAACTCAAATATTACCTCTTCATTAAAAATGACCTTGAAAATTTACAATTTCCCATAGTACTTCTTATGTAGACTTTTCACTTTGTGTCTATCTCATGTTTCCTTATATTCGTTTTCTCACATGTTATTTCTGTTCATGTGTTCTAAACATTCATTGCATGCTGGGCGATAGTCTAGCTGGTGAGGTTCAGCAGTAATAGTAACATTCGTGACCATAGCAACACCAATGCAACCTACTCCTTCAGGTACATATATTCCAGTTGGAGTCAGAGATGAAGAGGGAAGAGAAATAGATGACATTTACAGAAGGGCAGGTATTTACAGGTACTGGGGGAGGATAATAAAATGAGATCAGTGTAGTGTAACAAGGAGCATTCGGCATGTATATTGGGGGTTTGCTTGACCTCAGAAAGAACTATATGAAAACAAAAATTTAGGAAAATAAGGGATAACTTTGAGTTTCCTAACCAAAATGAAAAGATCTAGTGAATAATTATATTAGGCATAACATACTGTCTCTACCATGGGTTGTGCTCAATTTGGACATTGAAGCATGAGTTATTTCTGCCTTCATATCCTCAAACCTGTTGTGTATGTGTACCTTGCTTCCATCCTCAATCTAGCATTCACAAGCTCTATACAAAAAATCAAGTTCTGTATCCTAGGAATATATTTTTCATTACTTTCCTTTCATTTATTTCCTTCCTTCTTTGGGAGTTTTTTTTTTTTTTTTTTTAGTTCAAACCAAAGCCTTTTTTATTTATTCATATAAAAGAGCACTTAACTTTCAACAAAGAATTGCCTATCATCAAAAACACTCCATAAATGAATCAAATTTATGAAGACATGGTTCTAGAGTGTGACTGTTCAAAGACTACAGCTTATTTTAACTCTTTAGAGGCTTCAGTGTTCTAAATTGTTTTTACCCTATTCTTTTATATTTTTATTTTCAAATAATACATATTTTAATATTCATATCTTAAGTTACTTATTAAATAATGAATCTAATGACCTTTTAAAATACTTATTCAGTCATCATACTAGTATATCTTTAGAAGTCACCATTCTATAGCTATTTC
>CAUYRH010086845.1:0-19866 GCA_963574655.1 Perodicticus potto | reverse complement strand
CTTGATTTCACTTCCACACTTGCAAAGTTTAACAATAAATTTAATGTTTGTTTATTGCTCTAATTTAACCTCTGACATTGTCCTGGCAGCACACAAAAACACACAACAATGAAAGCCACTCAGCAAGATACCACCACAAGTCAACACGAACATAGCTGTGACATACTGATACACCAAGGTTATGAACCCTTACCAAGTTGTTTGTACAGTGCTGTCAGCATAAGTATATGGTGGCAAGTTCTTAAAGTTAACTGTCATACCAACTTACATCATACTTATTTGATAAAATTCTTAAGACTAACCTGGCATTTATAAACGTTTATTATTGTATAGTTTTCTTGTAACTGTACATATTTATGGGGTCCACATGTTCTGTGAGGGTCAGGTCAGGTAGATACCTCATTTATTACCTGGTGTTTTTGTCATTTCTTTATGGGTGAGAACATTTGAAAGCCTAACTTACTGTTAACCATAGTCACTTTAGTGCACAACTGAATACCAGAACTTATTGCTTCTAACTGTAAATTTGTACACTTTGACCAACCTCTCTCCATCTTTTTCTGTTCCCTCTTTCCCTAGTCTCTGGTAAATACTTTCTACTCTTTGCTGCAATGATAACAATTTTTTTTTTTAGATTCAATTTATGAGATGATCACATAGTATTTGACTTTCTATATCTGAATTATTTCACTTAGTAGGAGAGATATATTAAAAATTAAAATTAGTATGTCAAATATCTACACCCCATGTTTATCATAACATTATTTACAATAGCCAAGATTTGGAGTCAACCTAAGAGTTTAAGAACAGATGACTACATAAATAAAATGTGATACACTACTGTATATACATAATGGAATATGTATATGTATATGTATATATATTTATATATTTAGCCATAAAATATTATAAAATCCTGCAATTTTTGATAATATCGATAAACACAGAAGACATAATGGTAATTTAGTGTTAAGAAAATAAGCCTCTAATTTCTCTACAGGTTAACCAACATGCCAGACGTTTCCCATCTGGCTAACTAATTATAGATTAATAATAAAAAATATGCCAAGACCTAACCCTATAATAATTCCATGCTCTTTCCATCACAGCCCATCCCCTATAGATTATTTCTGTACAAAAAGGCAGAAGACTCAAATACCAGTTGATTGTTAGTACTAGTCCAATATTCCTACCCTAGGATATAACATTATGTTGCTTAATGGTATATGTTTAATATAAATAGACACAAAAACAAACAAAGAAAAAGTTATTTGTCTTTTATAGACAAACACAACTCTCCCAATATATAAATATGTCCTTTGGTGGCTTCTAGACCAATCTATAGAATAAAATAGTAAACAGTGAACTGTGTATTTTTCTATTTTATTTTGAAACAATAATGGATTCACAGAAAGTTACAAAGATAGTACCAAGAGTTCCTGGGTACATTTACATCTTATATAACAATATTTTATGAAATTATTATATTATACTATGTAAAATATACTACTATTGATATGTCACAACTAGGAAATTTGCATCAGCACAATGTGAGAGGAGAGTTGCATGTGATTTTGTAATATGTGCAGATTCAGGTGATCCTCCCTATCAAAATACACAGCCATTCTATCACTAGGAAAATCTTCCTCACAGTATCCATTTATGGTCTCACCTGCCACTTGGCCTACTGCAATGACTAATCACTGGCAACCATTCACCTTTCCCATCTCTATAGTTTAGAGATGTATTTATCTTCATTCATTCTTTACATGGTTTTTGTTTCTAGTCCTTATCTTAACCATTATTATTGTTATTAAATTTTAAGACAAATAAATTCTGTGAAGGCAAAAAGTGGAAACCTAATTAACACATGTATATGTAAAAATAAACAAAAAATAGTTTTGCTATTTTGATAACATTATATAAATGGAATCCCAAATTATGTGACTTTTTGAGATTGTCTTTTTTTTAAAAAAAAATTATTATCTTGCTCTCAACATACATCTAAGTTCTTGTGCACCAATAGGTCATTTCATGATGGGCATCTAGTGGACCCCATCCAGGGACAGTGGTAAGCTAAGGAAATGGTGCTGAGGAAAGTACAAAACTTATACCAAACTTAGTGCATAAAACCAGAAGCCTGTAAGGGCATACATTGTTTCATGTGCCTGGTGGCAGCATGAGAACAAGGCAGTATCTGTCTTGTTTCCTGGAGTCTTTTTATTGGGTATGTAACAGAGTATACATGCAAGGATGCACAGCAGTCAGTTGTTAGCAGTCAAGGTTAAGAATGAGAGAGGGGAGAGTATATTCCCCAGGAGGGTTGGGTAAAGGGTAAACGGTGACATAGGGTAATGGAACATCTGAAGAGGTCAGATAATGATGCAACAAGAAGTGAGGGAGCAAGTCTTATCTCCTCAGACAGACATCTCAGCTTCTATAGCCTAAGCTACCAGCTTATGGCCTCAGCTCTTCTGCATTGCTGTTTTCTCCATGAAGGAATAGTCACATACACATTCCTCTGACTGGGCACCTTCAGACTCCTTTCTTCTCTATTCAAGTACAAGGGTGGCCCGCTTATAGGCTTTTTACCCTGGCTTTTGAAGGGCCCATGGGTCTCTATCTATTTCCACATTTTTTTTTGTTTTGTTTTGCAGTTTTTGGCGAGGGCTGGGTTTGAGCCTGCCACCTCTGGCATATGGGGCCGGTGCCCTACTCCTTTGAGCCACAGGTGCCGCCCTCTATTCCCACAATTTTTCATGATAATTGGTGAATAGTATGAATGTACCACAGTTTGTTTAACCATTCACGTATTGTAGGACATTTGTTTATTTCCAGCTTTTCACTGCTACCTATTACTTTGGAATGATTATTTGCATCCCCCCTGTAAATTCTTAGATAGAAGCCTAATCCTCAATGGAATGGATCTGGAGGTGGGATGTTTGTGAGGTAATTAGATGGTGAGAGTGGAGCTTTCTTGTGTAAGAGTAGTACCTTCATAAGAGATTTAAAAGCTAGCTTTCCCTCTCTAGCTCCTTGCTATGTGAGGATACAATAAAAGGAGAGTCATCTGAAAACCTAGAAGTGGACCTCATGAGATAATGGATTTGCTAGCACCTTGTCCATCTTCAAAACTGTGAGAAATAAATGTTGTTCAAGCTGCTCATCTATGTTAATTTGCTCTACCGGCCCATACTAAGAAACAAATAAAGCTACCATGAGTACTCATGTATAGATTTTAATGTGGAAGTAAATTTTTATTCCTCTAGGATAAATGTCCAAGAGTGAGATTACTGAATCGCGTGGTGAGTGCATTTTTAGTTTTTAAAGAAACTGTCAAATTGTTTTCCAGAGGGGCTCCACCATTTACAATCATACACAGCAATGTGTGAGAGACTTAGTTACTCCTCGTCCTTTCCAACATTTGGGGTTGTAATTAATTTTTATTTTAGCTGTTTTAAGAGGTGTGGAATAATATGGTATTGTGGCCTTAATTTGAATTTATTTAATGATCGTAATATTTGAAAGAGGACAGGTTCTGGAGAAACGTCTATGAGTGGTGTAGAGTGACAGATGGAATCCCATCCACAGGTAAGAGATTAACATCAGGTAAAAGGCACCAGTGTAATAGGAGAAAAAACAGAAATAAATGGGCAAAAATTCAAGTTAACCTGAATTTTGTTATGAATAGGCAGAGTCTAGTGATCTTCTAATTGTTTCTATTTTTCATTGAAATATAACGCAAAGACATCAGTGGAGGGTGATGAAAGGGGTGGAAGTTTGAGTAGGAAAGAGATGTTAAGAAATGGTTGGTTAAGATGTGAAGACAGAGAAGTGCCTCTTAGAAAAACATACTCAGATTTATGGGAGTTTCTAGGAACTCTTCGAAATTAGGGAACACGCATTTAAAATGAGACTAGGTGGCATGTTCATATGATTGCTTTACTGCAAATAAGTTAATAAGTATGATGAATTTAATGGGTTTGGAATTTGGAGGGGGGTCAAAGGCAAGGAGAGAAATATAAGAAATTAAGTGGTAGTAATGACAGATGATACAAGTTAATTACTTATCATAAAAGTTATCATAAGGAGTCAGGAAATAAAGAGACTATAGTAAAGACTAAGTGAATTTTGTGTCTTCAGAAAAACCAATAAAATTTGAAAACCTAGATGAAATGAATAGAAAAATGAGAAAATTATGTATCCTTAAGGTGGAATTCTTAAAAATTAATCTAGATACAATCCCCTCCCCCCAAAAAAAACTGTACTGGGAGTTCTCATCAGTACAGGACCTTTGTTGTAGTAAGAGAATATGTGACATAAATAAACTTCATAAAAGGTGTTCATGATCATGTAACAATTTTCCAGTTATTATTTTTCGTTATTATTTTTATTTCAAAAGATAAATAAAAGCCTCCCTCACACACACACACGACCATACACAAATAAGCCAAATAATTTAAATTAATGTATTTAAGCTGCAATCCTATTAAAATTATCTAAGACTTTTTTATTTTAATAGAAATCATAATAGGGCTTCTATAGTACAAACTACCTTTGTTATCCTAACACAGTAACTATATCTGTGAAAAATCACAATGGATCAAAGATATTTTAGATTGCTAGGTTTTATTTTGATTTCAGTCAATTATTTTGGTCAATCCTTTAATGAAATGTCAAAAATTTCCAAAGCAATTCTGTAGTAAAGTGACACATTGCCATTAGTTGAATATTTTATTCATGTAAGCTCATTTTAGTCTACTTTCCTGTAAGAATGAAGCTATTATGCTCAAAGGATAGGCAACACAAAGATATTCCCAAGTAGGGAGATAATTCGCCTTTCATTCCTTTGGGGAACCAAAGAAATGGTTGCTAGGAGCTCTGCTCAAGAACTAGAAAAGGGAAATAAGGGGCAAATAAAAGAAAATTGAAGAAAGCCGGCTAACGTGTTTCCTCGTGTTTGATTACATTTTCAAGAGCTTGCCAAAACCAATTGCTCCAATATAAGAAAGAATATTTGATGCAAATACTCAGTTAATGTCCATCTATGATAAAAGCAATTATGTAAAACGTTGATATTTAAGCATGTCAGATAAGCAAAAATACTATTTTAAGTTATTCATCATGTATATATACCTTAACAAATACCTCTTAAGTACTATTATTCTCATGTTATTAATTTGGTTTCAGCCCTGCATGTTATAAAATTTTAACAGTTAAAAATATCGATTCTGCTAAGTTCCTAATGTGTGGTACTCACCTGTCAGTTCTTCCAATTAAATTACCAGGAATGAGCCCCCAGACTATTGCAAGGAAATAAATGTCTACTGTGTTTTTCTATAGCAGGGATTTAAGTTTTTTTTCTCCAAAGTAAAAACTAGTAATTATTTTGAGCTTTGTGAGCCAACAGAGTCTCTTGAACTACTCAACACTACTATGGTAGCAGGAATGCAGTCATAGACTATGTGTAAATGCATGAAAGTTATTTTGTTATTTTTTCTTTTACTTATGAATAAAAAAAGTGTTTGAAGCCCTTTATTTGTACTGACCTAGCAATTTGTGAAGTATATATTGTCATTGTACTCATTATATGTAAGGTAACTGAAACGCAAGGATAGTTCTGGAAATACCATCTCAACATCATCCATTAGAAATGATGAGGAAAGTCTGGAAGATATATAAAATGCAAGACTTGATTTAGGGAAGTACCTAAAAATACAGAAATCCTGCCTAGGACAAAAAAAAGGCACATAGAAGTAAAGGGATATAGCCCCTAAAATAAATTCATTCACATTCCAAAACTTGAATCAGAAGGCTGAAATAAAGAGGGTTCTTAGAACACTAAGCTATTATGAAACGGGTGATGGATGTGATGGAACTCAAATAACCATTAGGGGCATATTGAAGAAAAGAAATAAAAACGTAGGTAACATGTCCCAGCATGCAATTTTACGTTAGGCACCATAAGGCTAACATAAGGCAACTCAAGTTTCCATTTATTAAATGCAAGTATTCCTGGTAGAGAAACTACATTTCTACTTATGGAACTGATTTTGAGCAACAAGAACAAATTGATATAAACAAAAAGTAATAGAAAGAAGATTTATCATTGCTACTAAAAGCTACTATTCAAGGTCACAATTAACTTACCTTCAATTAGGAGAGTAAAGCCTCTCTAAATCTAATGTCATTTTCATAGTCCATCGAAGTCTTAATCTTAGGACAGGACCTTGCATAATCTCTAGCTGGAAGCACCTCAACACCCAAGTATGAGATAAAGCTAGTTATTTCTCAGTGAGAAGAAAAAAGGAAATAAAATAACACGTACAAAAAGTCAGTATTTCAAAATGAGAGTTGAAAAATAGGGCAGTTATCCCTCTGGAGCACAGATACAGCTGAAAGGAGAATAAGATAGAAATCTATAATTCATGAATTGATAAGACCAAACATGAGAGGTTTTAAAAAGGAAAATGAAAGTCAGTCCTTTGGTAATTCTTATAAAAAAGGGAGAGTATATCTACCTGTCATTATGAACATTAAAATGGAAATTTTATATTTTGAGAGCATTTAAAGACTAAAATATCAGAAAATAATTTTGTGCTAGCAAAATTGAAATCTGAACATGTACAAAACTTAACACAAATATTTTCAGAGTGCTGAACACATCAATAACGTAAAATACAATTTATCAGAAAAAATAAGGAATCATCTTCTAAAACAGAGTCTAAATTTAGATTTTTCTTTTTAAACCCGTAAAATTTTGTTCATTGTGTTCTATAATGGCCTCATTCAATAGAATGTTTCACATGTAGTTTTAAATTATCTAGTAGCTACTTAAAAAAATACAGGAAAGAATATTAATTTTGAAAAGATGCTCATTTTACCTGTATAGAGCCAAAATAAAATTCTGTAGTTAATCATCAATATCAAACATTATTAATGTCATATTTTTTTCATTCTAAGTTTTTAAAAACTAAAGTGGACATGTTTGTGTGGAAAGTGGTTATCGACTACCTCAATAATGTGCATAATACACTAAAGCTTGTCAAATAAAATTTTTGGCTTCCCAGTGCATTTATACGTTATAGTTACATTATACTGTAGTGTAGGAGTTTTTAAATAGTAAATGGGCGTTGCTCTTAACTTCAGTTCACCAACTGCCATTAACCTCCAACAAGAGACTCCTTTGAACCTTTGAAGCTGGGCACTGAATTTCTCTCTAGCTCTGAATGTCCTAGATGGCACCTTTTACTGATAGAAGGATGCTTCAGATACACTGAAAATCTATCGTTTAATGTAGCTGCCTTCATCTATCCTAACTGGCTCTTATGGGAGCCTTGCTGCAGCTTACACACAGGGACTTGCTCTTTCCCCCGCGTTATTATGTTGGAAGCTGGCTTCTTTCTTTCATCCTCATGAGCCTACCTCTGCGAGCTTCCATTTTCTCCAGTTTCCTCAATTCTCTTAGTCTTTATAAGGATAGTTAGTATCTTGCTCTAAAAGAGGCTTTGGCTCAAGGAAAGGTTGTGGCTAGTTTGCTGTTTTATTCAGACCAATAAAACTCTCATCCTAACAATAAAGCACTTTTAATTTCCTTCAAGAACTCTTCCTGTGCATTCACAACTTGGCTAACTATTGGGAGCAGGAGGCCTAACCTTTGTCCTGTCTCAACTTCCACCCTTTTTTCACTAAGCTTAATTGCTGCTAGATTTTGATTTAAATCGACATTTTCCTTTCGCTGGCACACTTAGAGGCCGTTGGTGGGTTGTTCCTTGGCTTAATTTTAATATTGTTTTGCGTCATAGAATGGGAAGGAATGAATCCAGAAAAAGAGCTGCGGGGACTGGCCGACTGGTGAAGAGCTCTGAAGGTAAGCATTTGTCGAGTCAGGTTGCTGCCCTAGTGGGTGAGATTTATTGCAGCCTAGAGCAATTACAGTGGTAACATCTAAGATCGCTGATCAGAGATCACCATGAAAAATGTAATCATGCAAAAGCTCAAAATTTTGTGAGAATAACCGAAATGTGGCACAGAACACAAAGTAAACACATAGTTTTGGGAAAATAGCACTAATGGCCTTGGCATAGGGTTTTCATAAATTTTCAATCTTTAAAAACACGGTGTCTGAAAAGCACAGTAAAACAAGGTGTGTCTTTAGTTTATGCTTATAGCATCGCTGATTTTTTTTTTTTTTTGATACAGAGCCTCAAGCTGTCACCCTGGATAGAGTGCCGTGGCATCACAGCTCACAGCAACCTCCAATTCCTGGGCTCAAGCGAGTCTCTTGCCTCCACCTCCCAAGTAGCTGGGACTACAGGCACCTGCCACAACGCCCAGATGTTTTTTTTTTTTTTTTTTTGGTTGCAGATGTCATTGTTGTTTGGTGGGCCCGGGCTGGATTCAAACCCACCAGCTCAGGTGTACATGGCTGGCGCCTTAGCCCATTGAGCCACAGGAGCCGAGCCAGCATCTCTGATTTTGAAATAGCTCAATGTCAGTGCTCCTTATCCCTGTGGCTTGTGGCTCTGTAAGGGATGTCACATTTCTACAGCATAGAAAAAAAGAAGTAAAGCTTCCAGTCTAATCTCAGAAGCTATTGGATACTTCATATCAAATACCTTGTGAAGGGTAATATTTCATTCCAATCTCACGACTGACTCAGGATGGAGGAATGAAATATGAGCAATTAAATGTTGTTAATGTTGAAAAGTAGTAATAAAAATAACTATTTTGGGTCAATTCTAAGATTGATTAGAAAATATATGGATATAATCAATGATGTCCTAGATAAGAGGCTTTCTATATGTCTGGAGAAGAATAGTAAAGTTAGATGGATCTAAGAACAGTCATTTCAATAAATTTTACTGAATTACCTACATATCCATATTGAAGAAAAAAATGAATTTTAACCTCTATGTCACCTTTGACAAAACTAGTCATCAATGCCAAATGCATCGTACACATAAACGTGAAGTGTACAATTATAAAAATTCTGAAGAATAACCTTTTTTAGACAAGAGGCAGACCATTTACATTCTTTAAAAATAAGAACATCTTTTGTTTCGAAGACACAAATCAAGTTATAGAGTGCAACAAAACATTGTTAACACCAATAACTAAAAAATGTAGATCATGTAAGAAACTTCTAAAAGTCAGTAAAATATGTACAAATGATATACATGTATATATGATATTCAAATGTATTTTATACATTTTGCATGCATATGTACACACATTGTGTGTATATAAAATGTGTATATACTTTTTTGGCAATTTCTGTATGAAAACAACTTAATAGAAAAAAAAGACAAAGAAAAATAGGTCCTTTATAAAAGAGGAAATGCAAATACCTGGCAAATAGGCAAAGCTTTTAATATTATTTGTAAACATAACAATTAGACCAGAATGAAATACTGTGACATACTAGCCTGATTGACTAAAAAGGAAAAAATGTGGATCCCAGAGTGATCTGTGTATTAGAGCAAAGAGAAGTTCCACATATTCTTAATGGGAGGATAAGTTGGAACGATCCCTTTGGAAATAATGTTATTATTTACTACTATTTAACGGACATATAAACTATGACTGGAATGTTCTGCAAGATGTTGCTATAATCAAAATCTGAACAGCCACAGAGATGACGGTCAAAGGTAGATAGGGAATGGCTGAATCTCAGAAGCAGCATGTGAAGAGAAAGAGGCCAGCCACAAGAGAGGCCACAGCACAGAATTCCATTCACAGAAAGATCAGATGAGCTCAAAGAATTCTCAAATCTAAAAATTCTGCTTGATCTTTTTCTTTGGGAGGAGGGTTTGGGAGGTAGTTCCTGGGATGGATGAGAAGGAAAGCTCCTGGAATACTGGCAATATTTTGTTTCTTGATCTATGTCATAGATTTGTAGGATTTTGCTTTGTGAGAATTTTGTGTTCAAAATGTTAAATCCAATTCAAATCTCATTCTAATGAAATGATGCACAAAATTAAAAATCAAACAACTGGTTAAAATAACTTCTGTTATTTGGGACCGGCAGATGCTCGTGTTTCTAGGCGTTTGCTGTGTCGGTGGTAATCAAATGTCAGCCAACATCGGAATCGCTGGGGGGGCTTGTTACAACGGCCTGGCGGACCCTGCTTCCAAGGCGTGTGATTCAGTGGGTCTACATTAGACACCAAAAGTTCAGAATGTTTCTTTCCACATTCCCAGACAATTCTGATGCTATTGATGCAGGACCACATGCTACACATCTCTGGCTTCTGCTATTCCTTTTGAAATGTACTTCCCCGACCTTTACAGTCACACCAGCTAACTCACTTTCACATTCACCCCAGGCCCAGCTCCAGCGAGGCCTCATAATTAGAAGATTTCCTTGTCCCTGCAACCACATTATTATCTTTAGAGAGCCTGCTTCTATTCTTCCATGAAACTTTCCTGAGAAGCTGATGTAGGATATTGTATTTCTCTATCTAGACTTCTAATTTTCCCACTACAGGTGGCATTCGTTAGGTTTATTTTATTCCTGAGAGAGTTTTTCATTTTATCTGTTGAATAAATAAAAAAAATCCCATCGGGTTATCAATTTTCTACATAGTTTTACCTTTCTCTTTTAGATTGTTATGTTTTTTGTCTTTCGCTAGCTATATCTCAAAGTCAGATTTTAACCTTGACTTTTTGGGACTGCTTTTCCTTCCTAATCCCTAAATTGTAATGGATTTAAGATAAAATTGTCTCCTGGTAGCCTCCTGCTTCATTAACTCAGCCAAAGCTTGCAAAGGCTTTGCAAATGTGAAAGTTTTACTTGTCTCTTTCTTGGTAATGTGCAGCATCTTTCCCACTAAGTTGCCAGAAAATTAACAATCCATTCCCTCCCTTTCATTATGTTCCCTGGCAATTTTATCTCTGTAATAATTTCTCTCCCTTTTCCTCATATAATCTTGTGCTTAAGACTTTCATGTTGGTCAGTGAATTATCACATTATTTTCTTTATTTTAGTCTTAATCACGACAAAACCACTTTCATAGAAAATAAATATTTCTCCTATGTCCCTCACTCCATACCGTTAGAATGAATGTGTCCCTTGCCGCTCTCTTTCCCGCCATCTTTCTGGGCCACCAACACCTGTTCATAATACACATTAAAAATAAATGCAGTCACCCAACTGTGTTTCAGAAATATAAATTTTCCATGTGTAATGAAAGACATCTATTTTATATATGATCAAAGCCATCTAATATTGCCAATTTGTGCATAATTACAATTTTAGGAAGAGTAGTTTTGGTGGCACATATCTTGTTTATAAATGCTTTGAAATTCTGCTGCTAATCAAAGCAGAAATACTCCAATATTCTATCCTGGTATGCACATAATGTATCATAAATTAATTTAGGCATATATAGATTAATGGATCTCTCATCTCTGTCTGAAGGTGGCAGAAATATTATGCCTTCAATGATTCCCACACCTAGCAGCTATTATTAACAAGGGAAAAGAAACCTTTCACTGGCATTCCAACTTCAAGTGCATATGAACTATTACTCTACACTTTTTGTCTGAATGAAATTCATGCCGGAAAGGAGAGCAAGAAATAAAGTTAGAGATTATTTTTCTTGTTTAGTGTCTGTGTCTCAGAGCATTATTTCAGACATTTATAACCAATCAAAATTGAACAGCTAATGTAATTAAGTGAGCAAGTCTGGATCAAAGCTCTCTTTTGGCCAACTGACTTGGTCAACTGAAAAGCCTTTTGCTGTATAAATGTGTATTTGATTACAAAGTTACTGTTGAATTCTGTGGTTAGTTATACTTTCAACAGGATAGGAAAATATTCTTTTTGTATATGAATAATGACTAAAAATGGTACATTGGAAAACCTCTTGAATTACAAAGTAATCTACCTCTAGATATGTCCTCTATAATCAGTGAGGACAGTTCATCTAGTCAATTCTAAATAAATTCAGTGAAACGTACAACAAACAAGCAAAATTTGAAATACTTTTTTTTGATTTAAGACTGTGGCCCCTATGTTTGCCTGTTTTCTTCATCTTTTGAGAGCACATTAAAATGACCTTATTAATTTAATCATATTTTGAGGCAAGCCAAGTAAAATCAACAGACCAAAGACAGAAAAGAGACCAAAGTAGTTAATTTAATTCTTTTTGTTGTTTGTAATTGCTGGCAAGAACTTTTCTCCCTTATAAAATAAAATTAGCTTCTCTTGCAGCCTATGTGTTTTAAAGTGAAAATAATGTTTAAAGCCTTTAAAAAACTTGGTTTTCTTTAATTCCTTCTCAGGAGGTTGCCCTTCTCCTATAAGAACTCTGAATATTGGGAAAGTATAAAAGTATTTTTATTTCTCATATAATTTTGGTTTTAATGGGCAAGTTTTTATAGCTCATGACAAAATGCTTTTAATGCTTTTCTGTCTTTGCCAAAGTTTGTTCATGGGTGTGACTGGTCATCTCAGCAGGTGTTGGAGCACTTGATAGCTTTATGATGACACATTTTTTTTGCCTGGAATATTTACGACAGAGATGTTAGATGTCTGTGGCTATACTTAAACTGGACATCATAGTACAGAGATGTCTCAGTAGGTCAAAGATAATTCTATTATTAATATTGTCATTCTAACTTTTTCTTCCCTGTAATGAAATAAAATGCTATTTCTTTAGTGGGTTACTAGATAAAATATAGGGTAACCTGGCATTTAATGGCTCTGCTGCCTGGAAGTACATAAATAGTCAAAAAATTGCATTCTTATCTTTAAGTGCTAAAATAACATTGAAGGGATAAGAATTCCTCATTCTGGGTAACAGACAAGGTGGTAAAATGTGGGTCATAACTAAGCCAATGAATTAAATCTGATCCAAATATTCATTGAATACATTTTCCTAAGAAGAACAGCCTGGTAAATCACCTCCACTTTTTAAATTTCCTTATTTCTCTCTGTCTCTCTACCAAAGCTGATTTAATGAAAATTAATTATGAAGAACAGAGATTATATGACAAAGAAATTGTAGGGTTTTGAGAACTTTTTTCACTGTATAGTATTCTATAATAATAATAGGCATGAATTTTAGAATATATATCATAGGGTAAGATTTTGATTCAAAAGTTTGAAGAGAAATTAATAAGTTTCAGGTCTTATATTACTAATTTACATTATTCAAAATAAATAAAAACTAATCTTTTATTGTTTACATCATGGAAGAATTGTTCTATTTTTGGCTTTCTTTAAAGTGTATTGTTCTTCTGTTATTAGAAGTTCTTAATAGCAGTATAGTCAAACTCATAATTTTTTTCTTTTATATTTAATGTTTGACTGCACATTGCATGTGTGTGTTGTTTATCTGTGTGTATATTAAGAAAATATTTCTCATAGTGAAGTCATAATCTTCTTCTACTATATCCTTCAACAAAAGTTTTAAAATTCAGACTCCTGTTTTGTTTTGTTTTTATGTTTAATTGGTATCGAGTAGCCCTTGTCCTATTTATGTCTTCATAATACTCTCCATACAAGAAAGGGCATTTCATTACATATTTTTTCAAAAGTATCACAGTTACCCTTTGGCATGTCATTCAAATTTTCTAATCCTCTTATCACATTTCTTGGAAGTTCTTTTAGAACACAAAAATTAGACTGAAATTATAGTTGAAAATTAATTAGGAATATAGTCTTCTTGTGCATGAATATACTGTTTCCCTCAATATATTTCAGTGTGTTTAAATCCTTTGAAATGCAGATATGCCTTGTCTAGCTCATGATAGATTTGTTTCATAGTTAATGTCTATTTTTATTTAATTTTGTGAAATACTTCTTTTTAAATTGTTTTCTAATAGCCCATTGCTTCAAAAATAAGAAAACTAGATTAATACATTGAACTACTTTTCATTTATACTTGACATAATAGACATCTCAAGTTTAACATGACCCACATCGGTCTTCTTAAAACTCACCACTAAACCAAGCCTTCCAAGAAAACTTACCAAACTTATTCAATGACAACTTCATTAATTTTAATTGCTCAAGGAGAAAAATCTTTAAGTCTTTCCTGACTCTCTCTTTCTCTACCAACTAATATCTGATTTATCAGAAATGACTGACTATTAAACGTGTGGTAATGTATCTTTTCACCTCATTGCAACCACCTCTTCTGAGATGTGACTATCTCTTCTGTCAATTGTAATAATGTTCTGTCTGCTCTACCAGCTTAGTCCACACCCCGAATTCAGTTTATTCTTAAAAGAGTAGTCAGGATATTGTATCAAAAGTGTATGAAGAAATGCTCAACATCTCTTGTTGTCAGAGAAATAAAAATTAAAATAAAAAAGCAATACCGTCTTACACTAACACAGTGGTCATTATTAAAAAGTCAAAATGTAGCAGATGTTGGCAAGGATGTGAAGAAAACGGAAGACTTACACACTGTCAGTGGGAATGTAAATTAGTACAAGCTCTGTGAAGATTTCTCAAAGAACTAAGAACAGAATTACCATTGAATACAACAACCCCACTACTGGGTATTTACCCAAAAGAAAATAAATAATTATATCAAAATGATACACTTATGTATTTAGTGCATTATTCACAATAGTAAAGATACAGATTCAGTCTAAGTTTCCACTGATGGAATATTGGATAAAGAACCAAACGGTAATGGGAATTTCCCCAGAGTAATAAAATGCAACTCCAAGAACATGAAAGACTCTGCTCTGCATTTTTGGTCAACGTGAAAAGTCAAGGATATGGAATTTACCCTCCCAGGTGAAAGAGAAAAAGAGTACAAAATACATGAAATAGCAGAAAGTCATCTGTAAAAGGCATCGTAAAACAATGCAATGTGCAGTTTCTTGTTCTAGATGAAAGAACAAAAACAAGTGAGGTGAGCCCTATTATTGCTCAAACTTCTTGCCTTGAGAATCTTTCCAGTTGATGGTCTGAAGCATGAACCCAAGTTCATGAAGCTTGGAATTGAGAAGATGAAGATGAAACATGGGAATTGAGAAGATAGAGCTGAAATATGAGAAGACAAAACTCATTAAGAAAAAGAAGAGCAAAAACTAAACTAAACTAAAACTAACTAAAACTAAAAGAAATTGATTAAATAGAATAATGAACACCAGAACGAAGACCGATTGGACAGAAAATAGAAATGATAAACATCGATAAAACCAAAAACTGGTTCTTTAAAATCAATAAAATTGATGACACTTCTCCCAAACTGATCATGAAAACAGAGGGAAGATAGAAATTACCAATATCAGGATATGAAACATCACTACAGGATAAATGGAATTTATCCATTTAATCTAAGTGGTTGAGTTTATTGGTTGTAAAACTTATTTCTAGTATTTATTATTCTGTTAATATAGAACCTGTAGTGATGTTTCATATCCTGATATTGGTAATTTCTATCTAACAGAATTACTTGTTAGATAAGGCATTATATTTGACCCAACCTAAAACACATTCTTAAACATTACAGACATGCAACAGTTAAAGAGGGAACATTACGATGTAGTGGTATCCTGTTCAGGACTGAACGTAGATCATTCAGAATTTACACATCATCTGTAATAAAAGCTACAAAAGAAATGCACACAGATTTGAAAGTGTTTAATAGCACAAAAATACTATACATGGTTTATTATATTAAAGCTATTTGTTAGAAACAGCACCCTGCCCCTTGTGGCAGCTGCTGTGTTGTGGATGCTGTTCTCAAGAAACAGCCAGTATGTGGATTGAAAATACAAGCTTGCAAGAGGCGAGGCTCCCCAGAGGTGCAGGAGAGCCAGCCCTGGGTAACCTCCCCTGTGGCTATTTATTGAGACAATACATAACAGGGTGGGGAGTGTCCAGTAATCACATACAAGGGCTATGTGCTTAAGGATCACTGCCTGCCCCTTTCCCACGAGCTCCATTCCCCTCTTGAAGCACCACAAAAGTTCAAGGTCCAACACCTGCTTACTAACAAGCAACTGATCACATCCCAGTAGAGCATTAAGTTACTAGGGCTTGTTCCCAGGCTGCAAAACATCTCTAGGCCAGCCAGGAGACTGTCCTGGTCTTAGTGTTTCCCTCGAGAACCAGTGACTATTCTTACAAGCACGTGCTCATTCTCCTACAGCTATTATTCATGACATACTATGGAGTGAAAAGAGAAGATTCAAAATTACGTATTTAGCATTTTTCCATTTAAGTAGAATATATCAAGAACAGGATAAACAATTAAAATATACATGATATATTTTATCATCAGAAAATGTAAATTTTTTCTTCGTTCGTAATAAAATGTAAACTAAAACAATGAGATGTTATACACAGCAAATGAGATTTTATGCTTAATTTAGTAAATTTAGTTTAATTTTTACCATCGTATTGACCTCTTTTGGTGAGGGTGTTGTATAATGACCGCTTTAATACAATAGTAGAAGTATTATAAACTTGCTCATCAGTTCTTTAAGGAAATTTCTTAGTCTGCTTATGTCGAGAATCTGAAAATTGTTCATTCTTTTCAACATTGATCACAAATCTTAAGGCTAAGAATTTATTCTAAATTTTACTCTAAAATACACCCAAAGAAATACCCATTTTAAAAGCCCATATATGAATATAATAGCTCTATGTATAACAGCAAAATATGAATGTGAAAGTACAAATAGTGGAATTGTTAAAAAGTATGTTGACAGGATACAATGCTAGGTGGTCATTCACATTCATAGAAATCACATCAACCACTTGCATAGTGCTTATAATGGACCAACCACTGCTGTGCATTTTTTACATATTAACTCATGTAAGTCTTATTTTTGAAAAAATAGTCAATATCATTAAATTTTTTAGAAATACAGAGCTTAAGTAACTGTCTGAGTCTTGAGTTGGAATTCGATGCCAAACCTGTGACCCTTTCCCATTCTCCTCCCTCCCAATCTGTTAACAGACAGCAGAATGAACTGATCCCATCATAGGCATAACATTCTTTGTTACTTTAATCTTTACCCATGCCTTCAGGTCTTCAATAACATGCATAAAATAGTATAAAATGTATATCATCCTGCATCATATTGAAAACTCAGAATCACTGAAGAATTTCTGTTAAATATAATGCAAGCTGGATCAAATTGCAGTGAAGACATCAGAAACTGTCAAACGCATCAAAGACACTTCATATCTATTGAATTCTGCTCCTGAGGCACAAATATGGAATTGTGTGGTATAAATAAAAGATGGTCTGGCATAAGACTTCTGGCAACAATTAATTGGAAGAGAAATTACGTGAGGCCAGTGCAGGGTGTGAAACCAGAAACACAGACTTTTTTTAATAACCACTGAAACTCAAAACATTGCAAAGCAGCTTATCCTATCAGCCTCTGGGATTCATCCACTTGGACATAAAAGTTGAAAAAAAAAAAGGAATCAAAACGGTGAGACAGAGTTAAATAATGCATTTTCCAGCAGCCACAGAAATGAAGCTGATTCTAGCGACTGGTATCTGAACTCTACCATCGCAGCTTCACTGTCCTGACCACATATAAAGAAATGTCAAGTAATAAGAAAATGCTCACATCTCTGATCTCAGACCATTCCTCAATCAGCTAATTTGCTTTGGTCTCAACAACCCTCTAGTTCTTCAAATAAAGAGAAAGTGATACGGGCACTTGAAACAAGCCAAAGAGAATGGTCTGTATCTTCTGCGAAGAGACAGTGAGGAGGAAGAATTCCTGCCCTTTTAGTATGAATTTCCAGAAAAGATATAAAAATAATTTGGTGTTGATGGAAGTGTCCTGGGAAATAAATGAAGAAAATAACACTTGGTAGGCAGAGAACAGACATTTTTGATGATTGTATTGAATACGCTAGCCAATGTTTTACAATACCATTTCATGTTTACTGTGCCAAGCTGAACTCTAAAAGCTTTAGATGGATTTCATGCTTTAATCCTCATGATCACTTTATCAGGTAACATTCTCACTCCCCTAATAGATGAGGAAATGGAAGCATAGGTAAGACTACTTATTTGCTTAAATTGGCAGAGCACCGTTGATGAACCTTTGTGTCAGAACCAAGCATTCAACCTGTGTTTAACCAGAGAGCACTGTGTTCTTTTCCTGCTCCTCCCTCAAGCTGCTGCCTTAACTTGCACTATTTCTTGGAAGAAGTTTTTAGAACCATTGCTTCCAGTTTGCCTTTTCTTTGTAATAGTCCAGGTTGTGGACAAGATCAGTAACAGCCTCCTACTATAGAACCCAATGAACGCTTTTGTACTTTTGTTAATTGACCTGTCAGAAAAGTAGTACTTAAAGTGTGGATGGTGACTTTTTTTTGAATACTTTTTTTCTTTGACTTCCTAATATCACTGCCTAAACCTTGGGCTGTTCCTTCACAGAACCCTTTGAATCATATTTTTACTTTGTTAGTATTCCTCTTGGCCCTGTGCTGAAGACAGTTACCATTCAACTTTTCTCGTTGAGTGATACTATCAGATCTCCAAATCAACCAAAATGTATATGAACATGTGATCATTATGAGAAGGAAATGACTAATATGTTATTTACAACATTTACTAGTGTGTTTATCTTCTGAGGACTTTTTCTTCACTACAATATTTGAAAATATTACAATACTACAAAATACTACAATATTTGTCTTAAATGTTTGTTTAGTATATATGAGAGTAATATATTATTAGATGCAAGTATTTTTATGTGTTGAGAAAAATTTTGCTCAGATTCATGATCACCATGTATTCATGATCTAAAAATAAATTGTATTAGGTAATATCTGATCAAATTATTTTCCAATATCCATAATTTTTATAATGGAAATGAAAGATAAGTTTTGAAATTTGAACTAGTAATTTCAGTATAACTCCTATTTTTGTGTTAAACTCAAGAACAAAGACCAGCAAAATTCAATTTAATTCATCATTCTTTCCTCGTGTTTGAATTTTGTAAGTTCAAATACAAGTTTTTCACAAGGTTTGCATGCTATAGTACTGAGCAAACACCTCTGGTAAGATGTTGTTACTGTATATTTTGAAAATAATTTTGATTACCAGAAAAAAACTTCACCTGATTTCTTCTGCAAACCAAGAATATATCCGATAATAATGTTCTCTTAGCATCTAATTAATTAAATCTTCAGATCTATGAAATTAATATGTAAATATCAGTCAAATTTGTAAAGGGAAAATAGCAGAGAATTGTTGAAGTAATTTCAGCATAAGAATTAAGCTTTTACAAGATAGGATTGCAATAGCAATTTTATGAATAGTTCTTTTTCAAAGTTGATTACTCATATGATACTACAAAGTTATCAGATGTTTTTCTATAGAATAATGGACAAAAAAGACAAAAATATATCCCCTCCTCTTTAGAAAAATAAATCAGCAGGTAATACATAGATATAGGCATATGTGTAACACCTGTTATTCTTTAATAATTATTATCATATACGTAAGTTAGATGCAGATAAGTGAGATGAAAAAAACTAAGTCAGAAAAGAGGTGGGTCACTCAAGGGGGTTCCTTTTTAAATAATATAGGAAGGAAATTCCTGACTGCAGAGCAAGTAGTCCAGGATAACTGAAGACAGAGGAGGGGAGAGAAGGCAGATGAGGCCATAGAGAAAACGAGGCTAGACTATTCTAGTCTGTGTAGGACATTTTAAAGGTTCCTGTTCTTAGTGATTTAGTAAGGTAGAAGGGGACTTAGCAGATGGACATGGTCCAACCCACATTTTTTTTTAAATAATTTTATTAAATCATAATTGTGTACATTGGTGCAATCATAGGGCAGAATGTGCTTCATATACAATCAGAAACATTTTGATCGTACTGTGAGAGATAGCCCTCATAGCATTTTCTTAATCACT
>CAUYRH010086843.1:0-11579 GCA_963574655.1 Perodicticus potto | reverse complement strand
CATTGGAAGATATTTCAGTATATAGTTGCTAGGCTAACAGTCATTACAAAAATAACCACTTTCTTTGTTGTACTTTGCAGACATTGGTTAGAGTTGTTAAACAACTCTTTTGTTCTTATCTCGAGAGGAAAAGACAGTTTCAAGAAAGTCTTACTTGAAGTGAAGTAAACTGAGTCACGGAGATAGAAAGATGGACCCCACTTTGATGCACTAATTGATAAAATTTATTACACCTGCAGGGGGCTGATACCATAAAGGCATGCAGCCCCGATTGCCAGGTGGGCAATCCTTTTATACCATTTTTCTTGCGTGGTCAGCAAAGCAAGCTAGCGCAATACAGAAGCTAATCATAGCAATTAAGGCAGGGTTGCAGGGTGGAGGGTACATATTGGTTCATAAATCACAAGATACATCACAAGGCACAAGAGTTGGGTAAGTTTCCAAGGAACTTGGGACTTTCCACCAAGGGGTATTGCACCAGGGGCTTTAGAACATACCCCTCCCCTCCTTAGAACATACCCCTCCCTGCTTATCTCTTCTCCCAGAATTTAGCTCCTCCGCCCTGGTGGAGGTTGGAGCTGAGACACAAAACACTTTCCCTCTGAAGGGTAAAGGGGTTGTTATATTCCTTTAAGTCTATGGGTTTGGGGGATTAGTAGCAGGGGTAGGAGGCTTGGTTATTACAGAAGAAAATGAAATGATATGAATTGGAAGACAATGTCAACAGCAAGGCAGCTTTGACAATGTAAAAATAATGGGAACAACAATTTTATTGTTCATGGCTACATTGCAAGCACTGTGCTAAATACTTTACAACCTCACTGGGTGAATTATTACACAAACCATGTAATATGTTACCCACATATTCCAAATGAAAAAAACAGAGACTTTGAAGGTTAAGTAAACTTGCTGGGCACAGTGGCTCACACCTGTAATCCTAGCGCTCTGGGAGGCAAAGGCAGGAGGATCTCTTGAGCTCAGAAGTTTGAAACTAGCCTGAGAAAGAGTGAGATTGGAGTCCATGTGCAGTGATGTCCAACTCAAATTCTTTTTACCCTTCAAATGACTTTTTGGAGTATAAAACATACACAAATAAAACTTTCCAGCAAAGATACTAAATTTTCTATGCTTAATATCTTCATTAAGTGATACTCAGAGACAGGAGGCATTCAGGCTAAGTGAATTTTCTAGCTGAATGCTACTTAGAGTGTGGTCTGCATGTGGTGCCAGTCTGTGAACTATGGATTACTAGTCTACAAAGTACAAAGCTGAGAGTGTTTTGAAACCTTTAAGGCTATTAAATACTGCTGAGATATCCAAGCATTTAATCAGTGGACTTGTCTTGTTGAACAGAGGTCTAGATGAGCTCAGGCGTCAAATTCCACATGGTGAATCTCATGTGGGCATAACGTGAAAAGTAGCCATGCATAGCAGAAACTGGAAATAAAAAACCCTTCACCGCAGGGTGTTTAAGCACTATTCTACAATCACTTCAACATGCTGATAAGCCAAGTCAAAAATTAATCAGTCTTACTATTTCTGAAGGATTTCTGCAAGATTAGTTTTACATTCTTATGGTTGCGAGAAGCCACATTGCAGGTGTTGCATCACTACAGAGTTGAAAGCTTTGTGGGTAGTGATGAGTGGAGGAAGTAGAAGAAATACAATTATGGAGTCATTTGTGCATGGGAAGGGTGAGGATATTGATGGGGTTGACAATGAAGGGTGTGTTTAGGCAGCTGCGGAAGACCTTCCCGGGTCCAGTTAGAAAAGCAGAGGAACACAGGCAGCCCGAAAGTTACAAACGATGAGGGCCAGCACCAAACAGCAGGTATGAACTATGCGGATTGCAGGAACAAGGTAGATGGTCGCGGCTCGGCGCCTGTGGCTCAATGGGCTAAGGCGCCAGCCACGTACACCTGAGCTGGCGGGTTCGAATCCAGCCAGGGCCCGCCAAACAACAATGACGGCTGCAACCAAAAAATGGCCGGGTGTTGTGGCAGGCGCCTGTAGTCCCAGCTACTTGGGAGGCGGAGGCAGGAGACTCGCTTGAGACCAGGAATCGGAGGTTGCTGTGAGCTGTGATACCACAGCTCTCTATCCAGGGTGACAGCTTGAGCCTCTGTCTCCAGAAAAAAAAAAAGGGTAGATGGTCGCACACCAAGGGCAAGAGGTCCCAGGAGAAATATGGGGATGATCCAGGACAGGATTCAGAGGAACAGCTATTACAAGACTCTGGCTTAAGAAAGTTCCCACATAAGGCTGGGTGCGGCGGCTCACACCTAGAACCGTAGCACTCTGGGAGGCCGAGGCAGGTGGATTGCTTGAGCTGAGGAGATTGAGACCAGCCTGAGCAGACCCCATCTCTAAAAATAGCTGGGCTTTGTGGCAAGAGCTTTTAGTCCCAGCTACTAGGGAGGCTGAAGCAAGAGAATTGCTTGAGCCCAAGAGTTTGAGGTTGCTCTGAGCAATGATGCCATGGCACGCTATGAAAGGCCTCAAAGTGAGACTCTGTGTCAAAAAAAGAGAAAGTTCCCACACAGTCAGGAGCCGGTACTCTGTCTACTTCCGTCTGAGGCTGGTAGGTGGAAGACAAGTGAAAACACCGGACTGAAGAGTGGGCTGTGTTGAAGAAAGAAAAAAAGGCAGTCAGTTCTTCTCGGGCAGAAATTGGGGTCACATTATCAGATTATCAGGAATACGTTTGACTTAGAAAGATGGAATGGTTTAAAATTTTAGCTGGACTAAACCTGCTGCCAGAGAGGATTATCTATTTGACTTCTGAGGCATCTATGTATTTATCTGTCTGTGTATCCACGTGTCATGTACCTGTCATCTACCTGCCTGCCCACCTACTTGTCTGTCATCTGTTGATCTACTCAGGCAGTCACCTGTCACCCACCCCTTCATATAATCTAACTCCACAAAGCAAAAGTAAGATGCTCATGCTTTTATAAGAATGAGGCAAATAACTGGCGGCGTCTGTGGCTCAGTGAGTAGGGCGCCGGTCCCATAGACCGAGGGTGGCGGGTTTGAGCCCTGCCCTGGCCAAACTGCAACAAAAAAATAGCCGGGCATTGTAGTCCCAGCTACTCGGGAGGCTGAGGCAAGAGAATCGCCTAAGCCCAGGAGCTGGAGGTTCCTGACGCCACAGCACTCTACTGAGGGTGACAAAGTGAAACTCTGTCTCTAGGGAAAAAAAAAAAAAAAAAGAGGCAAATAAAAGATGGCATTTTTTATCTTGATATTATGGTTTTTGAATATTAACCATGTGAAACTCTATTAAGAAAAAAGCATTATTGTCAAAAGATATACCGGGTGGCCATAAAGTTCGTGTGCAACTTCAAATAGTGTCCACTAGAAATGGCGATGACTAGAAATATCCTGATGAATTTTAAGATACTAACTAATGTTAAAAATATTCCAGTTACTTGGCTCAACGCCCGTAGCACAGTGGTTACCACACCAGCCACATGCACGGAAGCTGACAGGTTCAAGCCTGGCCCAGGCCTGCTTAAACAACAATGACAACTGCAAAAAAAAAAAAAAAAGCCAGGCATTGTGGCGGCTACATGGAAGGTTGGGGCAAGAGAATCTCTTAAGCCCAAGAGGTCGCTGTGAGCTGTGACGCCACAGTACTCTACTACCAAGGGCGATATAGTGAGACTCTGTCTCAAAAAAAAAAAAAAATTCCAATTACCATCATTATTTTACTTGTGTCAACAGCCTGGTGAAATTTTTGAGATATTTTAATAAAGAAATTAGTATTGTTGTTATTATTAGAGACAGAGTCTCACTATGTTGCCCTCAGTAGATCCTTGGGGCAATTTTCTAATGAAAAATTTTCCTATAAGTATTATAACTGTGTAATATACATATTAATTCTTTAAAAAAAATATAATCCTGATGTATTTATTTTAGAAGTATGAAAAGATCAATAATTATGTTCTTTTATGTTCCTGCTATACACTTTTAGAATTCCAGTTTGTTTTTTACTGTGTTATTTTTACTGCCTTAAGAGCTATAGATGTTCTTCATGTCATATTCACAGGTATCTGTAGGTGCCACTAATATGCTGTGATTAAAGGGTCTTCTGGAAGGGCCTATTGCTGCCCCCAAATCCCTACTCAATGCTCTTTCCTAGGAAATAAGGCATTTGGAAATACACCCTAGAAATGTTTCATCAGCCGCACAATACCATTTATGACGGTATTAATCACTACAACTCATGAGATTGAATGGATGGGTGGTAGGTAGACGGATGACTTCTCTATTACTGTGTAACAAACCATTTTCAAATGTAATGAATTCAAAAATAACAGTCCTTTGGTTTTCTCATAAGTCTGTAATTTGAACAGAGCTCGTAGGGGATGGCTTTGCTGCACCCCCATCAGCTCTTATGGCTTGGCTGAGGGCAGGAGGGCTGATCACAACACGCGTTACTGGTTGCTGGTTGTTGGCTGGACCAGGGCTTTTGTTCTCCATGTGGATCTCTCTACGTGGCCCAGGTTTTTCATTGCATGGTGGTGGGGTTTTTAAGGGGAGCAACTCCTGCGAGAGCACACTAGTGAAAAGTTGTTATTGCCCTTCACGACTTGGCCAAGAGAGTCACTTCTACCCCATTCTGTGACAGCGTTGCTCATTGTGGCCAGTTTTTGAAGATGCTGTCTGCCACAGTAACTGTTTAGCTAATGCTCTGAACTAAAGGTTTGTGTCCTCCCTCCCTCAAATTCATATGTTGAAACCCTAATCCCGGTGTGATGGCCTTCAGCCTTGGGGCCTTTGGGAGGCAATTAGGTCTTGAAGATAGAGCCCTCATGATGGGCTTAGTGGCTTTATGAGAAGAGACAAGAGAGAGTTTTCTCTGTTTCTCTTTCTCTCTCACTTTCTACTCTCTCTCTCTTTGTCTCTGCCATGAGAAAATAGAGCAAGAAGATGCCCATCTGCAAACCAGGAAGAGGGCCTTTACCACCACTGGATATGCTGGCGTGATGATCTTGGACTTTCCAGCTTTCAGAGCTGTGAGAAATAAGCTTCTGTTGTTTTTATTGTTTTGTTTTTCTTGTTGTTGTTGTTGCTGCTGCTGTTGCCCAGGCTGGAGTGCTGTGGTGTCATCATAGCTCACTGTGACCTCAAACTACTAGGCTCAAACCATCCTCTTTAGCCTTTCAAGTAGCTATATTACAAGTGTATGCCACCATGCCCAGCTAATTGTTTGATTTTTTTTTTTTTTTAGACAGAGTCTCACCATGTCACCCTCAGTAGAGTGCTGTGGCATCACAGCTCATGGCAACCTCAAACTCTTGGGTTTAAGCGATTCTCTTGCCTCAGCCTCCCAAGTAGCTGGGACTACAGGCACCTGCCACAACACCCAGCTATTTTTTTGTTGCAGTTGTTTAGCTGGCCCCAGGCAGGGTTTGAACCTGCCAGCCTCGGTGCATGTGACTAGTGCCATAACCACTGTGCTATGGGCACTGAGCCTAATTCTTTGATTTTTTTTGTAGAGACAGGGTCATGCGATTGCCCAGGTTGGTCTTTTTTTTGAGACAGTCTCACTCACCCCGGCTAGAGTATGGTGTTGTCAGCCTAGCTCACAGCAACCTCCAAACTCCTGGGTTTAAGTGATCTTCCTGCCTCAGTCTCCCAAGTAGCTGGGACTTACAGGCCCCTGTCTCAATACTTGGTTAGTTTTTTTATTTTTGGTAGAGTAAGAGTCTGGCTCTTGCTGAGGCTGGTCTAGAATTTATGAGCCCAAGCAATCCTACCACCTTGGCTAGGATTATAGGTTCGAGCCACTGCACCCAGCCAAATTTCTATTATTTATAAGTTACCCATCCTATGGCATCTTGTTACAGCAGCCTGAACTGAGTGAGATTGCTAAAGAGTATACATTTCTTTTCTTAATATTTTCTGTGCTGATTATTAAAAATATTCCAGAATTGTTTTGTGGCCCCTGGCTCTAGAGAATTCTAATTTATTTGTTATTATTAAAGAGAATGCTTTACTCTGAACCTACTATCTTGACATTTATTTTGAGAGCTCAAGTGTATGAAGCAATACTTGAAATGAGAGTCAATTAAAATGTATTTATTTGCATTATAAGCCAAGAAATTGGGTCATTTACCTTTATTCTGCCCTTTATTCCCAGTGTACAAATTCATGACGTATGAACATAATATCTTTTCATCAAGATTATTGATTATTTTCTAATTTTATTAGTACAATGCACTAACTGATTGCACCACTGCAGCTTCTATTTTCTAATTTTAAAAACTGCTTGATTCCCTTTCTGTGTTTCTACTGCCATATCAGCTGAAGGGGTCCACTCACTGTCTTCTATGAAACTTAACACCATGCCATCTATTTGTACTTTTTCTAGTTTACCAATGGTTCTGCAGCATTAGTATAAAATAAGTATTTAGGCTGAGCGCAGTGGCTTACAGCTATAATCCTAGCACTCTGGAGTGGGGTTAGTGGGGCAAGGTGGGTAGATCCTCTGAGCTCAGGAGTTCCAGACCAGCCTGGGCAAGAGCAACACCCCTGTCTCTCCTAAAAACAGAAGAACTAGCTGGGTGATGTGGTGGGTGCCTGTAGTTCCTACTACTTGGGAGACTGAGGCAAGAGGTTCGCTTGAGCCCAGGAGTTTGAGGTTGCTGTGAGCTATGAAACTACAGCACTCTACTCAGGGCCATGGACTGAGGCTCTGTCTCAAAACAAACAAACAAACAACCCCCCAAATATTTAGGTCCTTATCTTCATATTGACAGTAAGTTTTAAGGATTGTCCTTTAAGAAGTAATTAGAAGTGGCAATTTTCTTTTATTAAAGCAGAGTTTAAAGCTTTGCCCTAAAATATTTAAGTTATCATTCAGAAGTGTTCCCTCCTCCAGATCTATCCTGTAAAAAATACCCTATACCTTTTCCTCTATAGCAGTGGTTCTCAACCTTCCTAATGCCGGGGCCCTTTAATGCAGTTCCTGTGGGTCGCGACCCACAGGTTGAGAACCGCTGCTCTATTGTCTTTCCAGTACTACCATGACAACTCCCTGAAGAAGGTTTGGAGGGCTGTGGAATGTAGGCTTATCATTCTCAGTTTCATTTTATAAAAAGATTTTTAAAGGACATGATTTCATTTAAACTTTTGCAAAGACTTTCCATAAAAACCTTGAAAAACAAGGCTGCCTAACATTTACTGAGTATGTTCTATGTAGATTAGATCTCATTGAACGCTTATAACACCGTGAGGTACCTACTATTATGATCCCTGTCTTACCAACAGAGAAACTTGCCTTAGGTGGTTCATCTTGCTGCTGGTAGAGCCCCAATTAACCCCAGGCCTGTGAGCTTGACCATTGCTCTGTACTTCCAACAGTCAAATGGAGCCAAAATGTTGTCTACATTGTCAGACTACATCATGTCCTTGGACTTGCGCTGGAGGTGGGGAAGCCTGAAGCAGCCAGACTGGAATCATCCAGAAGCCAGGCAGGTGAGTTTTTTTGCTATTATTTTCTAGGCAGAAAAGCACTCCAATACTCAGTGACTTAAAACAACAATAGTTTCTTACAATTCCACTGGTGGTCTTGCCCACAATAATCTTCTGACAAAGGGTTCAAGATGACCTCACTCACAGTTCTGGCAGATGGAGTTGGTCATTATTTGGGGGTACCTTGACTCTTCTCTGTGGCCTCGCATCCTGTACTAATTTAGACTGGCTTGCTTCTTCCAGCATGGTGGTCTTTAGGCTCCAAAAGTGAGACATCTGAAGCTATAAGTTTCTGGGACTCTAGAGTTTCTCCTGCCACATCCTTTCATTCAAAGGAAATCGTAGGTCTCCCTCTCTTGATAGGAAGGGCAACAATGTCACATTGCAAGGGGGAGTGGACACAGGGTGATGTCATTCTTATACCATGGTTTATCACAGTATTTCTGTCAGTTTTCTACCCCTGTATAATAAATCACCCTCAAATTTAGGGGCTTCCAGTAAGCATTGTATTGCTCCCACATCTGTAGGTCAGGAGCTCAGGCTCAGGCTCCTTGATGGGGATAGCTTTTTCCTGCCCCACGTGGTGCTAAGCTGGGGCAGCCAGCTAGGGCTAGATGGCCCACGATGATTTCAGTCACAAGTTTGGCACCTTAGCAGGAGTTGCTCCAAAGTCTCTGAGCTGGCTGGGTTGGCCGGGCCTCTCTTCTCTTGTGGTGTCAGCTGTGCTTGTGCATATAGTGGACTTATTATTATTTTTTTTTTCCATGTGGTCTCTTCTACATGGCATCTCCTCCAGGGTCTGCCTTTCTCTCAAGTGGGGTAGATTGAACTTCTTTCCCTGTCAGCCAGGCTCCAAAATAGCAAAAGCAGACGCTCTTAATCCTGTAAAGGCCCAGATCCAGAACAGGGCAGTATTGCTTCTTCCCTGCCTGTTTGGTCAAAGCAAACCACGGGTCATTCCAGATCCATTGGTGGACAATTAGACTTCACCTCTTGCTAGGTGGAGGAATGTGCACGTATAACCTCCGAAGATCATCTTTGCAATGTAGCAGAGCATTTCACTGCCTGTGATAAAAATGAGAAGCTGGGGTCAAAGGGTTAGTCTAGGCTGGCGGATACAGAAACAGAGTTGCAGATCATAGCCAAAGAGACTCATGTAGGAGAAGGCAGATAGTCGTGGGGGAAACATGGAAAGATGTCTATCAACTAAATCAGGTAGAAAGAGACGATGCAGGACAGCGGCTGCGAGGGCAGGAGAATATGTTCTGCATGTGGTGTCTTCACACTGGTGGTTGTGAGATGGTCAAGCAGGCAAACTGAACGTCTGCAGCCTGGGGGAGCGTTTAGCTCTTACATGGGGAGCTCCGTGGGGTCCACGTGTCTTCCCCAAAGTCATTTTTGTCCTGACCAGACTTTTATGGAGTTTATCCTCCCACTAAATGGATGATATCATCAAAAACCCTTCCATCCCCACGACTTGGGCAGAACCCAGAAGCAGATGGCCAGACAATATGGAGGCTCTAATTAAGGAGAGAAATCTGCAGGTCCACCAAAATAGAAGGAGACATCTTCCCCCGGTAGTAACTAAGCAGTTGTAGGCATTTTTCACAGTGTTTTGGAGGAAAATAAAGCCTTATTTTTGTACAAGTGTGCTATACAAGGTCTAGGTGAAATGCTACTGCTCCCAGGCCTTTTTGGGGGGTGGGGTTGTTTTACTCATCCATTCCACATGGAAGAATTTTTTTTTAAAGGCTTTGAACAACTACTTGTATTCATGACGCTGCTGGAACTGAAGGTGATAAATGTTTTCAATTTCATCCATTTCGTGTTTTATAGTCCTAAGGGCTATTATTAACAGCAACAGCAGTAATAATAGAGACCTCTTATTGTAAAGAAATGCTTACCTTCTTCTTAGAACAATCACATTTATTATTATTATTGTTTTTTATTTTGTGTGGCTGGTGAGTCTAGTTTTCTATTTTGTGTGGCTCATGGCACTCTGGATAGACCATGAAGAATCAGAAATAGTGAAACCTAAAATGGTGTCACTTTTGCATCGATTTCCTTTTAATTATTCGGTGTCTTGTTGTTTCCTTCTCTAGTGTTGAAAAGTTCACTATTTCTACTGAAAAGCAAAAACTTCATCGTCTCGAAATAAACATTTAATTAGAACCCATAAACGAGAGTTGTTACTTGCAGTAGTTCCTGTAGGTGTCCCCATTAACACACCAAATGAAAAGCACTGATGTTCTTGCTTTAATTAGGCTTAAGATTTAAATTTGTGTGTTCAAAGATTATTAAGGTTTGTTAAGAGCCAATCAGTTCTGCGTTCCCAGTAGATTTACTTATAAGGGAAGGCTAGGGAAAGGACAGGATCTGCACCTTCCTAGGTGTCCCCTTGCTGGGTAGGCCTGGGAGCTGCTGCGGAGTGTGACTGTAAGGACACCCTACAGTCTTCAGATTCAGAAATGTTTGTGTATGAAACGAGGCAGATCCAAATTTGAGGGTTGGGTGTCCTGGAGTTGTTGCCCTTTCAGGGACTTGAAAGAGGCCCTCGTAGTAAGGCGCCCTGAGCTGCAAGTGTGGGTGAATGAGAAGGGGGGACTGCAGAGACGAAGAGATGGGAAACAATCACAGGGAGATCATTTTTTTTTAACACAGTTGGCTTTGTTTTTAATTTTCCAATTTCCAGTATGGTATGGGTTAGACAATTAGAAACCAGCAAAGGCAACAACTGTATGACACACTCGAACAAAATGAAAAACAAAGTGAAAATTTGAGTCTTTTTGATACCTGAAATTTTTTGCATATAATTTGTTCTTTTTTGGAAAAGAAATCTAAGTCATAGTAAAACATTATAAAGTGGCAGTGCCCATAGCTCAGTGAGTAGGGCTCTGGCCACATACACCCAGGCTGATGGGTTCGAACCTGGCCCAGGCCAGCTAAACAACAATGACAACTGCAACGAGAAATAGCCAGGTGTCCTGTAGTCCCAGCTACTTGGGAGGCTGAGACGAGAGAATCTCTTAAGCCCAAAAGTTTGAGGTTGCTGTGAGCTCTGACACCATGGGACTCTACCCAGGGTGACAGCTTGAGACTCTGTCTCAGAAACCCCCTCCCCCAAAAATTATAAGCTGAAATTTGGCTACATTTTGGACATTTATTATAGTCTTAAATGTAAAGTGAAAGAAACTACAGACTCCAGAGGATGCAGGCGTTAAGTTACAAAGCAGCACGCCTCCTCATCCTCTCTCAGTCTGAACCAGCAGGGGGCGTTCAGAGCCCTCTCCACTGCCAGAGGCCCCCTGGGGGATGGTGACTTGGTGACTTGGCTACCAAGGAAGCTGGGATGCCTCAAGTTGCCATGTTGCGTGTGATTGTGTAGTGGCAACTGGAGACAACAGTGTTAAGGGAAATACAAGGACATTTGCTATCTTCCACTTATTCTCTGAGCCTTAGCCCAAATGTCACTTCTTCTGAAGCCCTTTCCTGACCTGACCAGGAATTACCGAAGCTTATCTTTCCACTCCCTAATGCCTTGTTTGTATTTCTCTTAGGGCACTCGCCGTGATGCAATAATTATTCCTCCCCACCCCATGACTGTCTGTTAGAGCTTTTAGGTCAGAAGGGATAAAGATTATGCTTTATTTCTCAAACCCCAAGTCTCTCTTTCATTTAGTGACTGACTTTGGTAGACAAAAAAAGAAAAAACTTTGGAGGCATTATACATAACATATTTTATTTACATGAAATAAAATGTACCTATTCTAAGTTATAGTTCCAAGGGTTTTGGTCAAATGTGTACTACATATGCCTTTGCAACAAGCAACTACAATTGACTTTATCTTTTTTTTTTTTTTAAGCAGGCCCAGGCCAGGTTTGAACCCACCAGCCCCGGTATGTGTGGCTGGTGCTCTAACCACTGAGCTATGGTTTACTCAGCCAACTTTATCTTGTTTCTTTTCTTTTTTTTTTTTTTTTTTGAGACAGAGCCTCAAGCTGTCACCCTGGATAGAGTGCTGTGACATCACAGCTCACAGCAACCTCCAATTCCTGGGCTCAAGCGAGTCTCTTGCCTCCGCCTCCCAAGTAGCTGG
>CAUYRH010086842.1:0-14633 GCA_963574655.1 Perodicticus potto | reverse complement strand
TTTCCCATACAATCGGAGATATTTTTATCCACCTGATTAATGTAACATTCATGATATTTTCTCATTTACTATGTGAAAACAATTTTGATCCGTATTTAGAAGATTTCTCCTGACCCTTCACATATGCACCACAAGTGTGATCTAATTTTAATAAAAGAAATCTCAAGAGAATAAGAAGACAAAACACAGACTAAAAAAAAAATACTTGCCAAAGACATATCCAATAAAGGACAGTTATCCAAAATATACAAAGAACTCTTAAAATTCTACAATAAGAACACAGACTAGTGAATCTAAAAAAGAAGGTAAAGAGCTAAATGTGCTTATCACCAAAGAAGGTACACAAATGGCAAATAAGCATCTGAAAAGGTGCTCCACATCCTGTCATTAGAAAATTCCGAATTAAATCAACAATAAGATACCAATACGTACTTATTTTTGATGTGGCCAAAATCTGAGACACTGATGACGGTGTAGAATAATAACCACTCTCATTCATTGTTGGTGGGAATGTAAGATAGTAGATCCAATCTGAAAAAGTTTGCAGTTTAGATTCTCTAACATGCTCCTTGCTATTTACCAAAATGAATTGAAAATTTAGGAACACACGCACACATGCACACATAAAACACAAGCACAGAATTTTATAATAGCCATATTCACATTTGTCAGAATTTGAAAGCAACCAAAATATCCTTCAGGAGATGAATAAATAAATAAGCTGTGATGCATCCATACAATGGGACATTATTCAGCACTAAACAGAAATAAACAATCAATCCATGAACAGTCATGGAGGAAATTTCAATGCATGTTACTAATTGAATCCTGAAAAGCCTGGTTTGTATGATTCAGGTTGTATCATATCCTAAGGGGACAGTAAAAAGATCAGTGGTTTCCAGGGGTGGGGGGAGGGATCAATAAGCAAAGCAGAAGAGATTTTTCAGGGCAGTGAAACTATATTGCAATAATATCACAATGGTGGATGTCAAAATCCATAGACTATACAATACCAAGTGTGATCCTTAATGTAAACTATAAAGTTGGGGTGCTAATGACATGCCAATGTATTTTCACAGATTCTGTCAAGTAAATTGATCATGTGGAGGATGTCAATCATGGGTGAATCTGTGTATACGCATGAGCAATGGGTATATGGGATCTCTCTGTCCTTGCAATTCTACTCCAATTGCTTTGAACCTAAAACTGGTCAAAAATAAAATCTATTTTTTAAATATGATAGCTGTATCTTCTGCTTGATTGGGTGGGTGTATTACTGCTAGTGTATTGCTTAGTAAAACTGTACTGGTTTTATTGATAATTAATGTACTAAATATAATAAAATAATGACTTGATAATTCAATTATAAGTGTTTTATTGTTGGCTAAGAATTAGAATTTTAAATACAGATTGAGATATATCTTTTGGAATTTCATAGACAGGATTGATTGACTGTGACCATTCTGGTTGCGGTCAAGAGTCCTACATTTCTCTTTAGCTGACTAAGTGAAAAAGGTAGAATTTTTTAAATTGACATTTGATAAATGTACAGATTCCTGGGAATATATGATACATGCATGTAATGTATAATGTCAAATTTAGGTATTTAGCACACCTTCATCTCAAATTTTTATCATTTCTTTTGTTAGGAACATTTCAAATCTTGTCTTCTAGGTACTTAAACATATACAGTAAATTATTGTTAACCATAGTCATCCTTCTATGCTCTCAAACATTAGGTCTTTTTTTTTTTTATTTAACTCTATGTTTGTACTTATTAACTAATCTCTCTTCATCCACCCCCCTCAATCATTCCAAGATTCTGGTAACCATCTTTTTACTTTCTGCTTCTAAAAGATCAACTTTTTCAATTCCTATCTGTAAGTGAGAATATGCAATGTTTGTCTTCCTATGCCTGCCTTATTTCACTAGCATAACGCCCTCTAATTCCATTTATGTTGCTGTACATGACTGTATTTTATTCTTTTCCATAGCTGACTAAATTTCATTGTGTATAGTAACCAAATTTTCTTTTTCCATTCATCTATTAAGGAACACTGAAGCTGATTCACATCTTGGCTATTATGAATAGTGCTGCAATTTCTAAACCACGTTTGTTAGGTATTAAATAAATCAAATTTTCTGAGAAGTATTTCTTAGATATATATAATTGTTCAAATCACTCCAAAAGCATAAAAATACTATAAATTATTTTGATTAAGTAAATTAATGCTGGGAATTTCCAATTTTTCAAATTTTATTTTTTGTATTAAATATCACTCGAATATTTTATTTTAAATATATTAATGTTACTCCTCAGCTAATAAATTTAAATTTGGACAGTCTTTTGGTCTTTATTAAAAGCTTGTTCTCAATTATGTACTGAATTAAATAAGAGATAAGAAGATTCCAAGAGCACAGAATTTATAGTTTCATTACTCTGAAAAATTAAATCTAAAAATGTGTAAAAATCCACGTTAATCATTTAGTTTCAGCACATAAATGTAAATGGCTTGGAACTGAAATTCACTTCAGACTGTAAGTAACAATTACTCAGAAACACTGCATGTGCTTCACTAGATCCTGTGTTTAATACAAGTGAGACGCACAGGAGACCTGCACAACTCTGCACAAATACGAGGATTAGAGTATTTAATCAGTATAAAGTGGTCACTATAAAGATTCATTACGAAGCCTTTTCAAAAAACAAAATCAAAGAAGATGATCTTGAAAATGAAGTCCGATGTTCACTTTTATAAAGTTTTGATAAAATGTAGCTAATTTCTATGCAGCTGTCTTTCCATGTTATTTTTCAATATATAATACATTAATTAGCAAAGAAAGAAAAAGGAAGCTATTGAAAACAATGATGGCATTTGGTATCTTTGTTTAATACACAAACATTTGCAAATGCCAGCCATTCATTTTAAATTTCTAATTTTAAATGATTCATGCTATTAAATTTCATCTTTTAAGAAGTCACTTTGGGAAACATCTCTAGTTCTTAGGGAGTAAGGTGCACAAATTATGTTATAGACAATGTAAGCTATGTTTACGATTTTCTATGTATAGGAAAGAGTGACAAGTTGGAGAATCTGAATTTTTAATTTTTTGGGGGATTTTTTGTATATTATTAAAATATACAGAATAATTTTAAAGTTGTATTTGTTTAGAAGATCATCCAAGTGATATAAGGTTTATATTCTTGTTAGCACATAATTAACACTTTGTTTATATTGCGCTGTTTTATGCTGACTTATTAATATAACAATAGATATGTCAAGTTTTAATTTCTATTTCATGCTAGTATTTGCATATATATATATATACATATTACTTTCTAATAAGCATAGGTTTTCCAAAATGTAAACTTATCAATTGCCTAGTTCATACTTCTACAAATGATTAAACAAAACTATGCAATTTTATTTAAAAATGGTACCTTCTGTGACAGGAGTCATTTTGGAGGGAAAAACTGGAGTTATCATTTTTGAGGGGAATGCATCTTGATTATATATGTCATTCAAATCCAACAGCTTTATGGCTTTACAGCCACCAAATTTACAATCTCGGGCACTAAAATTTCATCAATTCAAAATAGATGGCACAGATTTTTGCTATTCTATAGGAAACACAAACCTAAATATAAAGGTAACCAATTTGCAAAGAGCATAAAATTTACAATTTTTTAAAAACACATTCAAAATTTGAAATAAAAAATATTGCATCATTACATGAACCCAGTAATTCTTTAAGCAATTTTAAAACAAGGAAAAGGCTTAAACTTGGACCCCTTTTCCTTTATATTTTATATTAATAGCATCGCTCAGGAAAGCTACATGAGATGCTAATTGTTATACAAAATTTTGTACTCTTGTAATCTTTTCCACAAAAAGCAAGATTTAATAGGATTAAATTTAAACGACAAATTTCAATGTATACACTTCTAAATACACACATACACATATATGTATATATCTTTATGTACAGAAGGTGCCAAAAATTTATACATTTTGTAAGAAAAGAAAAAGGTATATGAAAATTGGAATACTCAATATATACTGAGAACATTTGTTATCTTATATATTGTATTCTGTACCTCTTGTAATTGCAGAAGTAAAATGTGAGATGAGTATTATAAATTTAACACTGTTTTTTCCTTTCTTAAATTATATATACATTTATTGGCACCCTTTGTACATATATGCATGTATATGTATCTCTATAATAGAGTAGCAAAGTTAATGCAATGATTTTTTTAAAAATGGAAAAAATGAAATAAATTAAGTCAGAGTAATTATGGGAAACATAAGTTACTTATTTAATCAAAAAGTCTCATATCTGTTCCTATCACATTTCTGTTCCTGCTAACTTGCTCTGAATAATTGTAATTCCTCCCTCAATGCCTATTTTATAGTTTTTCCATTAAGAATCAATATGTATTGTGTGTATATTTTAGATTCAAATATTAGTTATGAGACTTGCACACCTCTCATATTAAAAATGAAATTAATGTGACAAAAGTGAAATGTGTAGAATAGAGTTCACCAATGGTACCTGGCTCATCTGGGATGATAAAATGTGGGGATCCCCAAAATTAACATCTTTGGGAAAGGGGTCTATATATGATTTGCTTTTCAACTAAGCTACCCTCATGATCTTAACGATGTTAAAGACTAAAAATCACTCTTCTGAATAAAAAGATCTATAAATTATTGAATTAATAAATATAAGCAACTGACTGAAAGCCAAATTAGGGTGATTTTTTTCTAAAAAAAAAGTTGTCATAACCTTGAAACTTTAGATCGGAAACAAAGAATGTTTGTATCAAAGGGTTCACAGAGCATAAAGTGAGGACTTGATTTCCCAGTGAAGATAACCCTTTTAAATTCTTCAGAGTCTTAAGTAATAAGATTGAAAATAAAGCATTAAAAGTTTGACATTATTTTAATTTCAAACTTTCCTTTATTTCCGATTGCTGTAAGATTTTACATTAGTATTACTATACTAATAGGAGGAAAGAGGGCCCTTCAGACTTTGGTGGATCCCATGTATAATGAAACATTGGAAATTGGTAGATTTCATGTGGTGCAAGTAAAGTAGTGAGTGAATGTTGTCGGCCCTTTGAGTACATGGAAGGGGAACCCTAGAAGGATTCTGATAAAACATTCAGATTTACATTTTTACAAAGTCATGATATTTAGGCAATAGGGAATGCTTTTGGAAAAAGTAAATTATATGCACATTTAATACTATGTACAAGCCAGCATTAGAGGTAGTTCCAAGAATATAAATTCAGATAGATAGATAATGAGAAAAAGATATCAAGAGAGAATAATGAAGGTGTCTTAGGATAGAAAATCTTAATATGGTATTAGTTTATTAAATATGAAATATCTGAATTCCTTAAGTACTACGTTTAGGAATTGATATTTCTGGCATTTATTTCATTTTGACACTTCTTGTTTAGTTTTTATTATGAAGGTACATCCTCATTGTTTCAAATGTACATTTTGGCTTGCTTTTTTTTTTTCAAATTTTTTAAAGCAAATTTTGTGAAACCATGGAGAAGTCAAAAATTCACATTATTTTGAGTATGAGTTGTATCATGGAATGAGTTCAGTGCAGACAGCTGGAAATATTAACAGGGAGTTTGACAGGCTGTGGCTAAAGAATGTGCAGTATATCAATAGTTTGAGAAATTTCATTCTGGTGATTTTAATTTTGAAAATGAGCCACGTGGGTGACCTGAGACCAAAGTGGATAATGATGAGCTGAATGCTGTAGTGGAAGTGAATCCATCTCAACCAACATATGAATTTGCAGCAAAGTTACGTGTTACTATTCCAATACAGTTGGACAATTTGAAACAAATTTGCAAGTAAAGAAGCTGGGTATATGGGTTCTGGATAAATTACAAAAGTGTCAGAAGAGAAATCAACATCTAACTTATGTTTATTTTCTGTCACAACATGAAAGTGAGTAATTTCTATACTGTATTGTTTCATGTAATGAAAAATGGATTCGTTTTCACAGTCTCGTTTCAAATATGTGCACAGTGGTTGGGTAAAGAGCTAATGGTGTCTGGTGGTCCAGAGCTGATATTAGTCACTGCAGCTTCATGACACCTGGTTAATCGATGTCAGCCGATGTCTACTGCAACAAATTGGATGGCGTCATGAAGATGCTTGTGATTAAGCAACCAAGATTGGTCAATGGAGACAGGTCAGTTCTCTTGCTATGTTACACAGCAATGCTGCTTAAAGTATAGAAACTAGAACTGGAAACTGTCATCCAGTATTCAGCAGACCTTGAACCCACTCATTAGCACTTCTTCTAGGCTTTGTATCACTTCTTGTAAGGAAAATATATCCAATTCTCAGCAAGCTGTGGAAAACACCTCCATAATTTCCGGGCCGCTCATTTTTCAAGGTCTTCACTATGGCATAAACAAGCTACAGGGAAGATGGAAAACCGTTTCCATAGTTTAGGCACATACTTTTATTAATTGTACTGTTTCTTGTTTGGTATATAATAAACTAATGAATGTGAAAATTTTTTATTGGAAATCAGACATCTCACATTTAATGAACTAATAAAATTTGTGTTGATGATATAAAGAAAAGAGAAAAATGAATTATTATAATGATGACTGGGTTAGAAGAAACAATTCTTTTTTTTTTTTTTTTTTGAGACAGAGCCTCAAGCTGTTACCCTGGGTAGAGTGCTGTGGCATCACAACTCACAGCAACCTCCAATTCCTGGGCTTAAGCGAGTCTCCTGCCTCAGCCTCCCAAGTAGCTGGGACTAAAGGCACCTGCCACAATGCCCGGCCATTTTTTGGTTGCAGCTGTCATTGTTGTTTGGCAGGCCCGGGCTGGATTCGAACCCACCAGCTCAGGTGTACATAGCTGGCGCCTTAGCCCATTGCGCCACAGGTGCTGAGCCAGTAGAAACATTTCTTAAGCAGTAGTGCTAGTAATATACTAATTTGTGTACAGCACAAAAGAAAGGTAAGTAATTTTTTTCTGTAATTCAAATATTGGAAATTATTTTAAGTTTGTTGTTGGTTTTGAAGTAAGCTATTCTTTTACAACTTTCATTAGATTAGGACATTGATGTTATTTACCAGCCTTAGTGTAACTAATACTCTCATTTACAGTATGCAATTAAAGGATATTCATTAATTTCAAATTCAATAATTTCAAAGGCAATGTGAGCTTTGTCCAAAAAAGGTTTACCTTTTATGGACTAATATAGCACTATATATTAGAGAATTTCCATCTTATATCAAACGCCCTGTTTCACATATGTACAACATAAAAGGGACATGTGATGAATATTGCCTTTTTAGACATAATTTTAAAAAGAATGACCAAATAATATTAATAGACATTTCTCAAAAGAAGACATAAATGGCTAACAGGTATTTGAAAAAAATTCTCAACATTACTATTTACCAGGTACATATCAATCAAAATCACAATGAGATAGCATATTAAACCAGTTAAAATGAGTATTTTCAGAAAGGAAAAAAATGCAAATGAGGAGGCAGAGGAAAGAGAATTCATTCTGTTGTAGGAATATAAATTAGTACAGCCATTATGGAAAATGGTAAGAAGATAGTCATAGCCAGGCACAGGAAAACATTTACCATATGTTCTCATCCAAATGTGGGAACCACAAAAATGGATCTCATGGAGGTAAAGAGTAGATTGATAGATAACAGAATCTGGGAAGGGTGAGTTATGGGATGGGAGATGAAAAGAGGATGTTCAGAATAAATACAGAAGAAGATAAGTGGAATAAGCTTCACTATTCCATAGCACAGTAAGGTGACTGAAGCTAACAAAATATTGTATATTTCAAAAGAGCTAGAAAAGAAGATAAGAAATTTTCTCACTTGAAAGAGATGATAAACGTTTGAGGTGATCTATATCCTAAATATTCTAATTTGATTATTATATATTTTATGCATGCATCAAAATATCACATGTACTCATTAATCTATATAAAAATTATGTATCAATTAAAATTTTAAGGGATTAGTTACTCTACCACATTTGATACCAGGAGTAGTGAGATTGAGGAGAGAAGAATCCAGGCTGCTCTGCATTGTAGGCTGTGTCCAGAAACATCTCTTTGGGGATGCAGGAGAAGAGACTTCTGGACTCCAAGAGGGGGACAAAAGCAGTGGAGAAGTGGCAAGTGGTTGCGCTCAGTCTGATCCTGCCACAGCTATAACTACAACAGCAGTGAGATTGTCAACAGGGAAGGCCTTCCCTGTGGGTTGTTTTGGTTTTTGTTTTGGACTTGGGCACTCAGTTGAATTACCCTGGGAGAACTTAGGTGAGAGTGTGGGTGACATTGTCCAGGGTCTGGGACTGAGTTGCTGGGCTGGAAGGGAGTTAACATTGTGCAGTTGTGGGCCCATGTGCAGCTATTGTGCGAGATCTGCCCCTGCATGCTCTGCCTTCAAGGTCACAGAGTGAGGCTTGGGCTGGAAGACCTTGGGCAAGCGATCTAGTGACTGTGAACAGCCCCAAAGGCCAGGACTAAGAACTGAGAGGAAGAGTGGAGCTTTTAGTGTTTGGCATTGTTTGGCAGCTCTCCACTGCCTTATAGCCTCGGCCCTCAGAGGCATAGAAAGGGCTGTTTTAGCACACCTGATAATTGGGAAGCCACTTCAGGAGAGATCCCAGCAACACGTGCTATCCTGGGAAAGACTGCTTAGCCAAGGTTAATGGTTTGAAGTGTCTTTTAAGTAGGCTGAGGACAGATTCACACTGTTAACCCGGTGGGGTTTAAGGACAAAGAAGTTCACAGAGACCTCCAGTCTCCATATTATACAGCTGTATCAGCATTGTGATAAGCATCTCATACCCCAGAAAATCACCTGTTGCCCAGACAATATTCAGCAAGATATATATTCTGCTTTGTTTTCAATTTTTTTTATTTCAACTTTTTCCCCTAAATTTCTTTTCTTTCTTCATTTTTCTAGTTTAAATATAATTTTTCATCATCGCCTTCTTTAATAATAAGAACTTCTTTCTGCTAGTGTTTCTCCCCCTGTTATTTGGTTTTTCCCCCAATTTTCCTGTAAGGTTTTCTATTTGCTTGTTTTGGTGTGATTTATACTAATTTTGTCTTTCCTCTCTATTTGGTGGAGGTGGGGTACTGTGTCTGCTCAGGCTGGCAAAGAGCTGCTGACCACAAGGTAACTACCTAACTCAGTACCCCCAGAGGCTGGGAGTTTTTCAGGAGTGGGTCAAAGTACCCTACTGTACACCTCTATTTCTCCTGTCTCCCTCTTTATGTGCCTCTCTTCTTTTTGTCAATATTCCCTTTCAGTTACCCCCTCTCCTTTCTCTTTTTTATTTTATTATTTTAATCTTTGTTTCCCCTTCTTGCTCTTTAATCTTCTCATCCTTTTAGTCCTGTACCAAAAGAACTCATCAAAACCTTAAGTCAGAGGCATGTTAACTTAAAGCAAGAGGAAGTGAAAGGAAAATTAGGGCAAGGAAACAGATAAAAGAAAACACTCATGAGGAAGAATCAGCAGAAAAATCTTGGCAACGTGAAAAGCCAGTCCAGAGCAACCACCCCAAGGGACTGTGAGGTAGCTACTACAGAGGATGCCACCTATAAAGAAATGTTACAATTATGAATTGGGCTGCAATAAACATTCTGGTACAGATATCTTTATTGTGATGTGATTTTTGGTCTTCTGGATCTATACCTAGTAAAGGACTTATAGGATCGAATGGCATATCTATTTTTAGATCTCTATCTTTGAAGACTATTTTTATTGAGAAAAAATTAGGAAGGCAAATAAAGACATATTCCTGGGCAGCCCTAAATAAATAAAGTAGAATAAGATGCAAGATAAAACTCTACTTAAATTTTCACTTACTTTTCTGTGTTCTCTTCTTCCTGTTTGTTGTAATACTGACAATGACATTTTTCCATAAATCTCCATTAAAACTTTTTACCCATACAATACATATAATGGCCCCAAATGTCAGTGGTTCCTGGTAATGTTATTATACAAACATTCACTTGATATTGTGAAGAAATTCCACAGAGTTAATACCCTAAAAGGGAAAAACATCTCCATTTCTGGTCATGTTTAAGCCTGTTTGTGGTTTGTAACCCCCTGGTTGCCAAATTTTGTGTTCAGTTTATGGATTTGGGATTAAAATGAAAAATTACACATAGTGTATTAATTTTTAGTTGAGTGACTTATGATTAATGTAAATTCAGATGTGGGTGCGAGTATAACAATTGAATATACGTGTGTGTGCATACATGTGTACATTTTTTAACATAGAAGTATAAAAGATTAGATTTCAATGTTATCATTTTATGAAGTGATAGCCCAGTAGTGACAATCATTGTAGTTTATAGAAAAAAGTATTTTATTTTTTAGATTATTTAAATTGTGAAAAATAATTCCTTTGCTTAAAAAACTGGTGTCTCATACCTATAAATATGTTTTAAACCATAGAAAAGAAACACCCAAAGTTGATCTGACAGCTGAAGATCAAGGTGCATGTCAAACTAAAAAACAGACCTAACATCTGATTTTTTATTCTAGCAAGACACAGCTCATATTTCAGTTTATTTCTTTTCTAATTGATTTAGCAGGCCTAACATTGAATCACACATAATATAACCAGTTTGATGAGGTGTGACCTGTCCTAAGGTCACTGGGTGCCTTTAAAAAAATTGCACATATGTCCCTAAGTCTGGGACTTTAAAGTTAAACAGTGTTACTTGCAGGTATATTAGAAAATAAAGTTCCACATGCCATTACATTTTAAGATTTACTTTGTTGGAAAGGTGTTTGTTGGAATAAATAACAATATTAGAGAAAGAATCAAAGAATTTTTACAATAGAAAATGTATAATATTGTATACTTCCTATTGTATAGATTGTATGTTGAAAATATACAATGTTGTAGTTCAGCGATGATTTTTGCATTTCACGAATGAAACAAAGATTACTTTAAAATGGATAGTTGAGCTCAAAAACATTTTATCATTTCCTTGTTAGATATAAAAGTCTGTAAGTAAACAATAAAAAAAATCAATATCCTGAAAAATAAAGCTGTGAAGCCCAGTGGAGTTTTTCTTCTTATGCTCTATTACTTAGATCTTTGTTTTGTCTTTTCCTTTTAAACAGTGCTTTCTTTCAGTATATCCTAACAGGAATAATAAGGCTTAAATCAAGCAAAATACCAACTGATAAGATAAAGCAGGACAAATCCAGAAAGGTAGCTAATGGTTTTATAGTTGTACCATCTTAGTTCATTTTACCTTGTAAATGTCGTTATTTGTATGTTGCTGGCAAATTCCTTTTTAAAGTAATTGGAAGGGGGGAGCAAAAAATAATTTGATTTCTACTTACCCTGATTTTCCCTTCCATTACAAAAAACTATTTGAAAAAAAAATGCTTGAAAGCTCCTAGTTTTGACAGTCACTATACAAATAGCCACTATTTCTGCACCTTACATAGCTGTCAGGAATCAGAACCCAGGTGCACCTATTTGAATAAGTCTCTGGAGGTGCTTGAAATGAATTACTCATAATAAGTCATTATTTGCACTTAGCATCCTGGTCTTCCTGCCTTTCCTAACTGAATATGTTTTCTGCAACTGTTGATAATCAGAGTTCTTGTGGGTAGAGATCATTATAAAGAAACACACTCTTCATAAAAACTGTGCCAATGTCTGTGCTTAGAAAATGGGTGTGATTTACTAAGATGACATATTCGTATTTGCCTTTTGATATGCCGCCTAGAACACTCAGTATTTATAAGGTGAGAGCATGAAAACGGGTATAGAAGTAAAGGGGAGAGGGGAAATTTGGCAGAAATATTTACATGCTGATAGTGGAACAAACTACCTTAAAATATCACCATCCTTACTTCTGCCGTTCTGAAAATATATTCAATTTTTGTAATTACTTTAATGAACTAGTTCATTTTTTTAAAAAAGTACCCAATTAAAAAGTTATATGCAACATTTATATGTTCTCGTTTTCCTTCCAAATCTTTCTTAATAGAAAGATTGTTTTTCTATTAAGATCAAGGAAATATTTAATATAGAAATATTTTAAGTAGGATAAATTATTAAACTGCTCAAAGTAGCATAGTTTATAGTTTATAATATAATCCTATAAGCAGCATAGCCCTATACTATTAATTTTCAATGAAAAATAAATGTCATAAATACCGTGACTAAATTAAATCATTCTTATGAATAATGTTTTTCCAGTCATTAAAAATTATATAAAATATTTAGAAATTTTTGGTAAAATCTAGAAACAAATCAGGGTTGTATCAATCCATCCATTTTTCAGATGAGAAAATTGAGGCCTAGATAAGATAAATCATTTGCCAAATGTCCCATTAATACTTGGTACAGAATAAGCATAGAGAGCTATTCTTAATCCATTACACTCACTTTCTAAAAATCCTTCCAGAGTTTATGACCACCATTGTAATATGCATCAAATGTAAATTTAGTGTCAGAAAACATTTATGTAACCTCATATTGAAAATCTGTGTGATATTTCCCAGTTTCTCCACTGTAACATAAGTAAAATATCTCATTATTTTAATAAAAGTTTTGATTCCTGGCAGAATACTTTGTAAATACCAAGGTGATTTATTATTTGAAAGAACATTGTGGGCTCTTTGCGTAATTTACTTCAGTAGTTAGGCACACAGCATACAATTTAATAGTGGATAGAAAGTCTGTTGTTGCTTTTGAAATTTAGATCTATTAAATGGAGAAAAAGAAGGCATTTGAATCTTGAGAATATACTTCACAATAGTGCAATACTTGGTATATTTAGAAATTTGAACTTTTAAATCACCTTTTAAAAAAATTTTCTTTGATAAGATCATCTGTCTTTGGAACACATTGGTAAAGATGAAGTCGTCTTGATGTGGACATTCTTGGAAACTTACAGTTTATAACAAATTGGGAAGAATCCAAAAGAGAAAATAGCAGATGGACTCCTAAATATACTTCTCAATATAAAGAAAAACATGAAGACTATTAAGAGGTCAGGGGTGATATGGACAGGTTAGAGACTGAAAAGCGTTGGAGTAAATGTGAGAAAACTTCAGAAAATAGTTAGACTTTGAAGCAAACAATAGACATAATATACAGTCTGTTTTCCTGGAAGTTTTTCCAGAGTAAGAAGTAACTTACACTGGGACGCAAAGGTCACTTTGAAGCAAGGAATGCTTATTTTCAGACAGAGCATGACACAGAGGCTAGTGAGAAATAAGATCAAGGGACGAGAATCAGATATTAAAGAGTTGCATACTCTGTTTCTTATGCACATGCCTTCTAATTTTACACAGTCCACACTAAACATGCAATTGTGGCCAAGAGCATGACACAGGAAGCTCAACAATTTAAAGTTTCTAATTGTAAAATGTTGATAATAATTATACTTGCTAAATGTTTAGCAGTTGTTAAAATTTTGTGTACCAAAAAACCCTTGACTTTATATGCATAAACTCATTAAACATCAGCACAGCCCATTGGGGTAAGTTCTAATGCTCTCGTTATGAGGATTAAATGAACAAATAAAAGTCAAGTGCTTAAGTGAACATAGCAAGTACTCCAAAAAGTTATCAATTAGGATCACCTTAATGAGATGCTTTTCACATTAAAATTAACATAAGTTTAATCAAGATTTAGATATGCAATTGTTGGTAATAACATCACCAATGTCAAGAGAGTAAACAAACAATTACAGCTGAAGTTATTTGTGCATGCAAGACTTACTTTAATATCTGGAGATCAGAGTAAATCCTCCTATAAATGTTCTGATGCTTCAAATTTGTAGGTAACTATTTTTATTTGTTCATTGTCTTTCAGGAGATGCTTTTTTATTTTTACCATACGTACATGTACTTTGAGAGTGGGTTTCTACTGAATGTATTTTTGGTATCAGCCATGTGGCTCGGTTTAAAATCAATGTAATACTACAAAATCCATTAAGTGTAGCAAAATTGCAGATTCTGGTTGAATTCAGTTGATCTTTTAAGAATTACTATCCCACTGCAAGTGTGATCTCAAATATCTCTGATTGTATGTGAAGCCTGCACACTGTACGCCATGACTGAATTATTGTACACAGCTATGACTCAATAAAAAAAAATAATAAAATTCATTTATTAGTAGCTAAGGAAAAAAAAAAAAGAATTACTATCCCAAAACCTCGAATAGCCAAGGCATTACTTAGAAATAAAAACAGAGCAGGAGGAATCACACTACCAGACCTCAGACTATACTATAAATCGATACTGATCAAAACAGCATGGTACTGGCACAAAAACAGAGAGATAGATGTATGGAACAGAATAGAGAACCAAGAGATGAATCCAGCTACTTACCGCTATTTGATCTTTGGCAAGCCAATTAAAAACATTCAGTGGGGAAACGATTCCCTATTTAACAAATGGTGCTGGGTGAACTGGCTGGCGACCTGTAGAAGACTGAAACTGGACCCACACCTTTCACCATTAACCAAAATAGACTTTCACTGGATCAAAGATTTAAACTTAAGACATGAAACTATAAAAATATTAGAAGAAAGTGCAGGGAAAA
>CAUYRH010086841.1:0-22417 GCA_963574655.1 Perodicticus potto | reverse complement strand
CCTGAGGCTAGAGGCCTAGAGGAGGAGACGGGGAAAGACCGGGAGAGGAACAGAGAGAGCTTCTCTCTCCCCACTTGAAATCTCTCCCTCTACCAGGAGCTTTGGTGTTTTCTGTATTCTTTTCTGTAAATCAATTCTGTCTTATCACGGACGGGTGGGGGGGGGGGAATAATGTAAGGAAGAATAATAAAATACATGTATTTAAAAAAAAAAAACTGAAGTCAAACTACTAAAAATCACACATCTAATATACAGCATACTTGGAATTGACTCAATTTTGAAACATCAAATTCAATGTTCTTTTCACCATACCAAAGCCACCAACCAAGCTGAAGTCTATTTTCTCCTAGGATATCATTTAAAGTCTTAACCTGGCTATTTTTAATGTAAACAGACCCCAGGCTGCTTTCACTTCAAAGAAGCTTGTCTTTTTCTGACCCAAATGAGAACTATATAGAATTTCAGGCCAGAGTAAGCCCTTTTCAGCTCAACTTTTTAGTCAGTGCAGATGCCTCCTAAGTCTCTTTAACCTTTACTCTTTATGTATCTCTGGGCTGCCTCTATTTGACTTTTTGGCTATTTCACACCTTTTAGAGAACATACTTCCATGTAACATCTTAAACAGAAACCTTTCTTCTCAGCTGGCACATACTGAGTGACAAAAACGTAATGACAGGAACATAAGTAAATATAATAGTAAGATACATTTTGGTAGATCATCAGTATGACAGATTGAAAATACGTACTGACCTGTAATCCATGTACCCATAGCTCTTCCTTTACAAAACTACCTCTTCTTTTCATGAGAGATGTTACAACAAACAGGGATAGCAGAAGCAGCAGCAAGCCTGCACCCATTCTGTTTCAAAATACAATTCACAATTTAAGATGTTAAGATATTTACTGAACACATATTATATGAAAACATGAGACATTTCACCCTAATGTGGAATTTCTCAATCATTTGTTTTAATCAAGAGGAAGTAGCAAAAAGGATACACGGGTACAACTGAAATAAAAATCTTAAGATAAAGATGCTGCAAGGATATGGGTTATTTGTAACCTCTCCCTATAATTTTTTAAGTATCTTTACCTTAATTCTACAATTTGACTTTTTAAAATTTTATACATACCAACTATCTTAATTCTTAGCCTGAGTTAGGTAAATTTACAAGAAACAATATAAAAAATAGCTAACCAAGTACATTATCAACAACTGCAACATACACTTGGTGACAATCCAAACAACTCCTTTCTGTCACTGACTGTCCTAAGAAAGAGGAGGACAGTGGTCAGATGCAGGTGAGGCATTTGTACAGTCATAAAACAACAAATTATGCTTTTCAGGAACACCAGGTTCAGAAACACCAGGTTCCTGGAGTCAAAGGCAAATGATTATCAAGGAACTGGTGCGCTGTTATCAAGCTCTATTTCTTACCTCCTAAAAATAACATAGGGCAACTGAAATTATGTTGAGGGTAGACTCTGAAACCCAAATATAACAGAATAAGGGAAAGGGGTTGGTAGCAGAAATAAGAAATAGCAAAAGAGCTGGATACCTAAGAAGAAAGAAAAACAGGAATTCCTAGGAAAGTGATTGGTTTTTGGTTGTTTCTAATTCTTCAAACACCTCTTTGAGAATCACAAGGAAAAAAGTAGTAATATATTCAACATGGATTATCATTAAAACTTAGAAAATTAGCCATGTATGATCAAGATACTTTTTTCTTCTTTTCTTTGTTTTTAAAATAATTTGACAACTATGATTTTACTTTAAAGCATTAGCAAAATAGGGACATTATAACTATACTATATACGTTTTTGCTTTTTCCTTTAATTTTAAACATTTCCTTAAATGTTTCAGAAAATTTTGTCATTTTCTAAAGAAGGGGATGATGTGAGAGATCAAACAGTGAGTAGTAATTTCTCCATGAACCAAAAATCTAAATAAAGAAGTTGTAAATATAGCTAGTAGGAAGCCAACATAAACCAACAAAAACTTTAAATCACTGAGCAATTTAAATTAAGTATATTTAAAAATACCAAGCTAGATAAGTTAGATTTCTCATATTTTAACAAGTTTGTTTCCTGCATTCACCTTTAACAGAATTTGCAAGTGGCAAATTTTTATGAAGACTGTTTATACATTTCCTTTCCTTTTAGCATAAGGTAAATTCTGCTCAACTATGTCAATATTACTTGTGAAGGACTGATAGGCAGAGACTGAGGAAAGGAAGGAAAGGGGCTTTAAGAGAAACAACAGAAAAGCTTACAGAGCAATCTGAAGCAAGAAATAAGTGAAAATATTTGAATTCATTTTCTCATACTATTTATAGTTTATGACAGTTGCAAAATGTTTTGACTTAATAGCATTCTAATAAAATACGGCCTAGATAGCCCAGTCTTTGAATTCAATACAATTACTTTGGGCTTTGGTAATAAAATTGACTTCCTGGGATAATTCCTGATCTTACTGGCATTCTCACAAAAATGAGAGAAAATGTATAAAGCCTATTAAGTCAGCACATACTTTAAAAAGATATTGTTTAGCTAATTTTCCTTAGTTAAAAAAGTTATACCATTGTCTATTAAAGATTTGATAAGAATGTTGAAAAAAAGGCAGAATTTAGAAGAAAATAATAAAATATAATAAATAATAATAAAAATGATTACATGATTAGAAAATAAGAGGAAATATTAAATGAAATAATGACTAGTTTCCCAAGCATACACACAAACAGCCAGTAGGTTACTTAACAATAATTTAAAAGTGCAGTTAAAAACAAAGGAAACCAGAGCAGTGCCAGCCCCATATACTGAAGGTGGTGGGTTCAAACCCGGCCTTGGCCGAACTGCAAAAATAGAATAATAGCCGGGCATTGTGGCAGGCGCCTGTAGTCCCAGCTACTCGGGAGGCTGAGGCAAGAGAATTGCTTAAGCCCAGGAGTTGGAGGTTGCTGTGAGTTGTATGATGCCACAGCACTCCACTGAGGGTGATAAAGTGAGACTAAGCCCAGGAGTTGGAGGTTGCTGTGAGCTGTGTGACGCCAGGGCACTCTACTGAGGGTGATAAAGTGAGACTCTGTCTCTATAAAAAAAATTTTTTTTTTACAGGTAAATAAGACAGAAGAATGTGGAATTCAGGTAAGGTATACAGAAGAATTTTTGAACAACTTGAGTGATGAAACATGAGAGAAGATACAAAGGTAAATATTGTTTTCTCCCATGGAGATCTTTGCATTCAGTTTATAAAAGGAGAAAATCTCATTTTTCAAAGACATTTTTCTGGGGATGTAATTGAAGGCAAAGACAGGGATAACACGGTGGCTTTCAGACCCTTTTGTTTAGCAACATAATATTATTCAACCAAAATTTTTATTGATTTCCTGAATGTACAAAAGAAAGAAAACCTAAAGTTGCGGGGGTGGGGGGTGAGGGGGATGGGTTTCTTGGTATTTTAAGTTATATTGTTTGGCACAATTTCATTCTTTGTGAAGGCCTGGAAGCATTTCAAAGGAGGTTTACTGACTCTTGGAGCCTAGGACAAAGTCATGACTAATGGTTTGATAGTGGTATTTCAACTTACAAGTTGTTCACATGATTATTAAACTCATGACCAAAATTAGGTTCAAATTTCATAGTGTTAATTGAGAAAAAAGTCTTTGAAAAGAAAATAAATTAAAATATTATGCATACACTAGAGAGATATCTGGCTTTCGACCTACAACCGGCATTAGTGGGAACACTGCCAGGAGCAAAGAGAAGAAAGTCCAACTCAGTGAGGTGATCTAAAATCAAGAAAAAAGTTATCTTTAGACAAACATGGTATAGAAAACTATCATCAGTTTTTCAGACTATATGACCATGAGACTAAAAGGAAAATGCAAAACTTTACAGTTTAATTTAAAAAGTAATATAGCTATTATTTGTGAAGGACCTTTTGCATACTAGTTATTATGTTAAAGATAATCTGACCATTATCTCATTTAATTCTCACAATAACCTCAGGAGGCAGGTTTCATTAGTCACAATACTTCAGATCAGGAAACTGAAATCAGAAATGTTAAAAGGTGAGTAGTACAATGTCCACAATTGTAAATTAAACCTGGTCTGTTATTTTAAAGCAAGTGCTTCATTCAACTGCTGTCAGACCATGTATTGATTATGACATCTGTTATAAAAAACTGATCTGTAACATTTACTAAAAATGTAATTTCTGAATTCATTTGAACATTATCACAATGTTTTGAATAACTTTAAATGTTTCAAAAATTTATTAAAGACAATTTATAATCTTACTGAATTCGAAATGTTAAAAATTAAAACTTTTTACACACCTAGAAATCAGGGAGTTTTTCATTTATAGATTATTCAAAAACTGGGATAAACTCTTAATGGATTCATTTCAAAGACTTTACTTACCTATATTTTCTTTAGGAAACCTATAAGTATTTTAGGGAACATTCAATTTCTGAATTCATTTGAACAGGATCACAAAGGTTTGCTTGGTTTTTATAAACATTAATGACAATAAATGAATCAAGCCCATAAGGATAATAAGTATTTTTATATGTAGATTAAGAGCAGAAAAAGATCAATAATCCCATTAATTGGAGACTTTTATACATTCTCATGATGTAGAAAGAAGATATTTCTAACTTCCTGTTATCTCCACCAGAAGTATTAAAGTAAAAAGACTTTGTAGAAGCACATAATAATTATTCCCTACCCAGCTAAAGGGAGAAAATCAAGAGTAATTATATTTTTAAATAACCTGTCCTGAATATATACTTCTCTAAAAGAAAAAAGAAAAAAAAAATCAGTGGTTCAGGGCAAGGAGGGAGATGACTCCTAACTCGAGTTCAGAGTGCAGTCACTTGAGCCACTATGCTGCTCTGAGCAATTCCTCCCCTGCTCCACCTAGGTAAAGGAAATCGGGAGCTGCTTCAGAGATGGGCCTATCAGTTCTGCTTCTATGGCATTTCAATTACCACATAACTGGCTCTTTTTGATAAGAAATTCTAAGTAAATCACTGAAACCTTAAAGGTAATGTCAGTCCTACTATCAAAAAGACCAGGCTTTTTTTTGTAATGATACATTCTATGTTTTAAATACATTTTGTCCTTTTTTAAAAATAAATTAAACAATTCCTGAGTTAAACACATATCAAAACAAAGTAGTTACTAATCTGTCACATGTCAAAACAAGTACTTATACCTTTGCTTGAGTCCACAGCTGCATGAGAAATGGCCAAGCCGCAAATGCAATAAGCCCAGCTGTAAGCATATAGCGGTAGAAAAAGCTGAGAACCTAGTAATGCATTCCAAAGAAGAAATGAGAAATAAGGTCATTTAACAGTTACAAACATATAAAAGAAATCTGAAAATGTCATAATCTGGTAAATTACTTACTAATACTTCAATTCCAAGGGTAAAGACTAATAGGCGGCCAACAAAATGGCTCAAAGGAAAGGACAACAGTGATGTAACAAGGTCTTGAAAAACTTGAAATCTGTTTCAAAAGATTTATTAAAAGACTATTTATAATCTTATTGAATTTGAAATGTTAAAAAATTAAAACTTTCAACACACCTAGAAATCAGGGAGTTTTTCATTTATAGATTATTAATAACTAGGATAAACTCTTAATGGATCTGTTTTAATGTCTTTACTTACCTATATTTTCTTTTGGAAATCTAGAAGTATTTTAGGGAAAATGTAATCTTTGAATTCATTTCAATAGGATCACAAGGGTTTGCTTGGTTTTCATAAACATTAAAGACAATAAATAAATCTTGTTTGATCTTAATGGGTACAGACAATTACAGATACAAATCAGATATAAAATACAATGAACACAGGTTTTTTTGCATAAAAACTAAAAATAAAAAAAAATTCATCAGGGTAATCTTATCTTAAAATCTCAACTGTTTTAATGAAATAAAGGTAGGTTTTCCTAATCTAGATAGGGAAAATCTTAATTTCGCTTTTTTAACTAAGCTAAATCACCTTTTCCAAACCCAATTTAAGATGTCACTAATTGTACACTAATTGTAATTAAATGTGAATCCATAACTATCAAAAATGTATTACACATTTGAGTACATTTTACTTTTAATCACTGGGGAAAAAACCTTTAATGTTTACAGTACATTAAGTAAGTAATTATAAAAGGTCAGCATCATTTGGTTTATGGCCTTTTTTATTTTTATGGAAAACAATGGCTATAGAATGTTAGCCAGAAGTATTAAGGTGCCATGTAGGAAGGAAAAGCTACCACCGGAGGATGATTCATTTGTTCTCAACAATCAATAAGCACAGAGGAGTAAGAAAGAATTTCATAAAATCATTTAGAAGACTTTTTTTCTTAAAGAAAAATGGATTTGTTTTATTTTTATGTAATTTATCAAAAAGATAAAGGTCACAACATACTTTCAAAATCATGTTTTCTCTTAAGATTTGTGTGAAATTTACTAGGTGTAGAATATAAATGTCTTAACATAATAACTAAGAAAATGCCCTGAAGGCTATATTAACCAGTTTGATGAAAACATTTCAAATTATATATAAAACCAGCACATTGTACCCCATGACTGCATTAATGTACCCAGCTATGATTTAATAAAAAATAAATGAATAAATAAGACATATATATAAAGATTTAAACATAAATGTTATCTTCATAATTAGGACATTTAATAATTCACACAAGGATGGCAGCGCCCGTAGCTCAGTGAGTAGGATGCCGGCCACATACACAGAGACTGGTGGGTTCAAACCCAGCCCAGGCCAGCTAAACAACAATGACAACTGCAACCAAAAAATAGCTGGGCGTTGTGGTGGGCAACTGTAGTCCCAGCTACTTGGGAGGCTGAGACAAGAGAATCGCTTAAGCCCAAGAGCTTGAGGTTGCTGTGAGCGGGTGACACCACAGCACTCTACCGAGAGCCACATAGTAACACTCTATCTCAAAAATAATAATAATAATAATTCAGGAGGGGTTCTGTAGAATTTTCTGCCCCTCCAAAACTTGTCATTTTAAAAATGTTAAAACTAGAGTAAATGACATTTTAAAAAATCTGAGTTAAGTATGCATATCCAACAATCTTATTCTTTTGAATTGGAGAAGTTAACAATGTACTCATTGATCAGTGTTTTTTTGCTTTATATTATAAAATAGTTGATGTTTTAAACATCTTAATTTTTATTTTCGATATTTTTAACATTTAAATATTTTTAATACTTCATGTTTTTAAAGGATGGAAGATGTGGTCAAAGATGGAGTAACAAAAATTAGAATGGAAGTATGCAGAGTGTCGTGATACGTGTCAGTCAGACTGGAGGACACCCTTACTCTGGGCTCTCATTCCCATATCTGCTTTAAGGGTCTGATTATCTTAGAGGATACTTTAATGTCCAAAACTAAATTTAAATTCTAGATTTCTGGCAAAACAGAAATCAACAAGTTCTGCAGCTTGATTCTGGCTATCTATGAACAAGAATCAGCAGTAATTTTAATGATTTTACTTGAAAAAAGTCCTTGAAACTTGCTGAAAAGCATTTCTTCTGACATTCTCTACCATGATAAGACTAAAATTTATGAGGAAGTAGTTCAAGGTAAAACCATTGTCTAAAACTATTCTTGACATGAGCATATGAGCACATGTCAATAATAAGAGCTAATCTCTTGGTATATATATTGTTGTTTTGCATTAAATTACGATGTTTCATTTATCTAGGTTTATGATGACTAGGAAAGAGGGACAAAAATGTTTGAAGAATATGCAAATTTATGTAAAACATGAAGATATTCTGGAATCCAAGATTATCAGACAAGTTCAAACTGTAAATTACTCTGTGCATAGTATAATTGATATTAATTATGTTACTTTTTATTCCAGATTTTTCTTCTAAAATATAAAGAAAGAAACAAGGTCACTGCTAGTTCAGGGCAATAAAGATGAAGTAAAAAGGTAAGCTAAAAAGGATGTTTCTATGCAACATTTATACATTTATAAACAAGAGGGCTTAGATCTTTGATGACTTAGGTACAATAATCTAATGTACTTTAAATACAGATTCTGCTGTCAACGAAGTAGAAAACAAGACAGCAATATTCATTACTTACTCTCTTAGAACTGCATACCATATTGGCACTGGCAACAAACAATATACATAATAAGTCCAGGGACAGGCTTGAATCAGCAGGAAAAATGCTATTAAAACGCCAATAGCTACAAAACTACATGGCAGGAGATGGCTTGGTTTCTGAAAATAAAACAACATTGAAACACTTCCAAATCCATGGCAATTGATAGATTGTTAAAGAGAAAACATTACTTTCTTTCAATGGTTCCACAACTAGATGATTAATCAAAGAGTTACATAAAAAAAAGAAAACAAATCTTTCATTTAAGGAGCATTTTACAGAAGAAAAAGCTGGATAGCCTGGAATTGTTGCAATTAAACAATTCACAGCTTAAAAGTGACTATGTTCTCCTAAGTTTCTTTACAAGTAATTAATTCATAACTCTTAATAAATTTCCTCTTAGGAACAATTTTATAATGTCATTTGAGTTCTCTGGCTAGCTCACAAAGCCTAAATTACCTATAATAAATAGGAACTTAATCTTCATTTGGGAAAATGTTTGTTTCAATTCAAGCTCCAACCCGACTTGCTTCCTAAATTGCTCTCTCCATTGCCCAGCCACAGTAGGGTCATTCAGTTGTATCTACTCTTCCCAACCACCAGCCAATCTAGAAGGGAATTCTCCACTGTCAGTGATTAGGAATAGCTTCCTGCTACACAGGCCCAGGGATGCTCTGGGCCAGAGGTGCAAAGGTCAGGGACTTTAAGCACAGAAGATCATTCAAGTCTAGATCATCTGGGTGAGCCTGATTCAATCAATTGAAAGGCTTTATGAGTAGGACTGAGGCTTCCCTGACGAAGAAATTCCACCTGTTAAGTGCAGCTTCAGCTCCTTCCTGATCTATGGATTTAGGACTTAACGTAATGAGCCTCCCCAATAACACATGCTAATTTCTACACTAAATCTGTTAGCATATAGCTCCTACTGGTTCTGTTTCTTTGGTTTAATATTAACTGATACAGCAATTCTTCATTAAGTAAAATAAAGATGCTTCACTAAATAAAATTTAAAGTGCCAGCATTTTAGACATTTGATTACTTTGGCCTAATGTATATTGTCAGTAGTATTATCTCTTATCCATTCCTTGAACAAACCGCCCACATTCTACCAAAATGAACTATTTGTTGCGAAGACAGCGTGGCACAGAAAGGGAAGGAATTTAAGTTCTAGAAAAATATAAGTTCTGTTATTTAAAAACAATGTATCCTTGAAGAAACATGTAATCTCTCTGGGCCTAAATTCCTCTGTCCATGTTATGAGAATCAAAGTTACCAAATTTAGGGCAGAGTTAAGATTAACTGAATAATGTATGTAAAACACTGGTGCTCAATACATATTATTTATTATCCCAGTATAACAGTGCCCTTCACTAAATCTGCCTCTGTTTACATCAATTTGCTTTAATTCTAATCCTCTCCCTACAATCTGACTTACTTTATTAAACTTCCACCAACACTTACTTTTTCCTGTTATCATCACCTTATTCAAAGTAAACTCTCCTTTATTTAAAATATGATAATTTTTGTATCACCTCAAACATTTACTATACAGTAAATAGTATAGCATAGCTATAGTGACTTACATCTATAGTATAGCATAGCTATAGTGACTTACATCTGGTAAGGTGGCTATGTGTGTACATCTCTTATCTACTTAATTTAATTTAATTTGAAACCCTTTGAGGGCAGAATCTGAATCTTATATTTCATTACATAGCCTATATAGCACCTAGCATTGTATTATACACTCAATTAAGTATTGGCTGCATTATCAAATTAATGTAAATAGAAGAACAATCAATTATGAAATCTTAATGATGTATAAAAACATCATGTCCTTTCTCAACAACCTGAACATTAGGATAAACATGAAAAGGACAATCTTAGGCACAAATCTGCTCTGGGTTCAAATCTCAGTCCCTCACATGCTAGCTGAGTGACCTTTAGCAAGTTACTTAATCCCCCTCAGCTTCAGTTTCTTCTTTTGTAAACAGAAATTACAATGCCTACTTCTAGCACTGTTACGAGTCTAAGACAGCAGAAAATATTTCAAGTATTTAGTAGTATATCTAATATACTCATTACTAAAACACAGCCATTTCTATTTCTTTCCCCACCATATAGGAAATTATTCAACATATAGGAAATTATTCCCATTCCAGCCAACTTCACATATATTCAAATAATTAAAATTACTTGAAACTGTTTTCAAGATGTGTTGAAACTGTTTAAGAGGTATTAAAGCATTACAAAAAATTGGAATAAATGGTAATGTTCTTCCATTACAGAAAAGTAAACTACAAAATAGGAAAAATCACTGGAAATGTTTGTAGACTATTATCATTAAAAATATACCATCAGGATTTATTACTTTTTAGAGGATTTACATGTAGTTAATGATCATTAGAGAGAATGAAGCAAAGGAAATAGAAGTAGCACATTCTCCCTGGTAATAGTGAATGATAGGTAACAATATATTTTAAAATAGTAAAGTGTTTAATGTAGTAAAAGCATATATACACTGTTACATTTCATCAGTAATATGAGGTATCAGTAAAGAGCACAGTTAACCAGTGAAGAATTTATTAAAATAGGGATAAAGAGAAGGTTCTGGAAATTTGTATTTTGAGAAATTGCAGGAAGCTAAAAGAAGGTAAAACCAAGTCAAGAAAAATGTATACATTATGTTGTGTTAAATGTATTTCTTCAAAGTAGTTTCTGACCATCAGTACTAGAAAGATATGGAATACTTACAACATGCTAATAGTTATTTAAAAAAGAACAAAAAATCAACACTATTAATATCATGAGATAATTTCAATTATTTATATAGCCATCTTTATAACCTTCTTAATTACAGGACCACTTTTTTTTGAGACAGAGCCTCAATCTGTCACCTTGGATAGAGTGCTGTAGCATCACAGCTCACAGCAACCTCCAATTCCCGGGCTCAAGCGAGTCTCCTGCCTCCACCTCCCAAGTAGCTGGGACTCCAGGCGCCTGCCACAACGCCCGGCCATTTTTTGGTTGCAGCCATCATTGTTGTTTGGTGGGCCAGGCTGGATTCAAACCGGCTAGCTCAGGTATACATGGTTGGTGCCTTAGCCACTTGAGCCACAGGCGCCGAGCCAGGATCACTATTTTTAATACATCTTTTTCTTAAACGAAGAAATAAAAATTGGAAAATGATCCAATACCACAAAAGCAAATGAAAAACAAATAAGAACAATGACTAGCACATTTGAATTCATTACACTTGACTTGATCAAATTTCATTCATCTGGTCCTAGTGATTTTACAACATCACCTGAATCTTCATTATGTTTTCTGAGCCTACCTTAATTTCTATACTAACTCCTCTTGTCAGATTGGAATGAGACTTGATGATCAGCAAGGAAGCATAAGATATCCATCCAACAAAACCAGTAACAACACTGATGCCCAAAAAGAATCTGTCATATGTGTGATAATAGGACAATCCTTTCAATGCAAGATGTATTAACTCCTTGCAAAGGGAGACCTATAAAGAAAGAAAAGTATAATTTGTACATGGAAAACATAAGAACACCTAAATTTCAAAGAAAGAAAACTTATAGCAGTCAAATCATTATGTGAAAATTAGTGAGTAACTACATATGATGGATTAAGAATAGATTGGTATTATTTGAGGATCTTTTTGCAGTGTTGAGAACAATCCAAAGTAAAATATGCTTTTTAATCTTGATAAGAAAAGGCATTTTAAATGTAAACTTTCTGGGATATACTTAGTGTTTTTAAAATGATTAATTTTTTGGAAATGATCTTCAGCTGTTCCATGAAAGAAAGAAAGGCACTCTAAACATAGCTCTCAAATAATGGAGATGGCCATATTTATATCATTTTCTACTTTTTCATATCAGATTACCCAATTGAGTTATAAAACATCATTAAAGTAGCTTATGTAAGTATTTTAAAGGAGAAGATAGCTTATAATTTTTAAAAAAGCAAAAATAAGCATTAGCAAATGCATGGATTGGCATTTAGGCATTTAGAAACTTTATAGAATTCTCTCCTGCTTTAAAATTTTATGGCCATTCATGTAAGCTATGTTAAATAGTTCAATGAAAATATTTCAGATCGTATTTAAAATCAGCACATTGTGCCCCATGATTGCACCAATGTACACAATTATGATTTAATAAAAATTTAAAAAAAAAATTTTATGGCCATTTAACAAAGGAAAAAAACCAATAAAAACGATTCGAGGTAGGAGTTGGGAAGAGTCAAAGCTTCAATATGAACCATTAGATTTCTGATAGATAATGGGCAATTTCAATGACACCATGTAGTGTTCTAAAATATTATACGTAAGTAGGGCGACTGAAACTTGTAATATATTTTCTCATTTAATAGTTCACTTCTAATGCTAACCCAGAAAAATCTACCCATAATACATAATCACCTGAAATAAGAGAAGTACGTTCATGGCTAAAGCAACCACTCAGGAAATTCACCCCTTCCTGAAGACTCAGGAAAGCTCCCTGGCCAGTCTAACTTTGTTCTCCTTCACCGTACTCTTCCCCTGTCCATCCCCCAAATGACAGTCACTATTTACGTCTACAAAGCCTATATACTTACTACTTCATCAAATTTTTTCTGTTTTATATAAGATCGTGCTTTTCTTAAAATATCGAGCTGTTTAGAATCAGAAAGCAACCTATAAAAGAAAAAAGGAGTAGGTTTAACGTGTTTCCTCATTCCAGTTATGGTGTGGTGCTAACTTGAAGATGTGTTGCAATTTTACCTCTCCTCTGACCTTGTTCTTAGAGTGTAGACTACTCCCAGGGATCCCAGCTGAGACCTTGTTGTGTTATCTAAAACCTTTCCCCTCCGGTGGTTACCGAATGCTAATTTTTGCCTCTTGTATATGTTGAGACAATCAGAACTTCTGTTTGCGTTTCAGGAGCTTTTCTCTTTAGCTGTTTGTCCTACATTGGTGACTGACAGACTTACATTTTTTTTCATCTTCCTTCTCACTAGGACTTGACCTTTGTTTATTTACCTGAATTCTCCAAATAATATAGTATAATATAATATAATCTTTCTGTTTCCTTTTCTTTTTTCTGAGACACCACTCACTCTGTCACCCTGGGTAGAGTGCTGTAGCCTCAGCATATCTCAAGCAACCTCAAACTCCTGGGCTCAAGCAATCCTCTTACCTCAGCCTCCCAAGTAGCTGGGACTACAGGCATGCACCTCCATGCAGGGCTAGTTTTTCTACTTTTAGTAGACATGGGGTCTTGTTCTTGCTCAGACTGGTCTCAAACTCTGAAGCTCAAGATATCCATCTGCCTCGGCCTCCCAGAGTCCAAGGATCCCACAGGGCCTGGCCTAACATTTCTTTCTTATAAAAGCTTCTTCCCTCATTCTTAAAATTTCACCTCAGATTCTGTGTTAAATTAATTTAAAATTTAAAAATGCAGAATGAACAACCTGTATTTCTTTCTTTTTTTAGGTCCTCAAGTCCTGGCTATGTTGGCAGCTACCAACTTAAATTTTTATCTCCCTATTGTAAGATTGCCAGAGGCTCTATTGGATTCTTCACCTCTGGGCAGCAGTTGTCTGCCCAAATTCTCAGCCTTTTGCCTTGTGCCAAGAAGAAGAATGGCAGATGCCCCGGGAGCTGCAGTGGTAGAATACTGGTTTACTTCTCTGTGGTCTCCTTCTAAGAGCTCAGCTTTTCAAAACTTATGAACTATTTCAAACATGCTGAAAATAACAGAGAATATAACAAAAATCCTTGTGCCCAAAATTCAGTTTAAAAAAAAATCTTAAAAATCTAATTTGTTTGCAATTCTTTTTTCTATTCCATGTGGTTTTCAAGATTTGTCCATATTGATACACGCTGATCTCCCTTGATCATTTTAATTTATATATAGTATTTCTTTACTTACTATTCTGACAATTCCCTTTGTTCTTATTTGTTTTGTTTTTATTTTTAATAAATATGAACATATTGTACCATGTGTTTTAAACTTTACATTTCTTACAAAACCACTTTTGTAAGAAAGAGAAAAACTTATTCTGCGTCCCATATGAACTTGATGGAAAATTTTAAAAAATATTGTATTGGGGGATAAGTTTAAAACACAATGTCATGTGTTTTCATGACGTTGGTACCAAAAATTTTGATGAATTCCAGATTACAAACCTTTGGTACATCTACTTTTGGCATGTTCCAAAAGTAACATATAAATAGTCTGTTTAGGAAAAATTATACTTCTGCCTGCCCCTGTTTTTTAACTTGAGTGCTTATAAATATTTCTCTTTGTGTTTTCTCTCATTCTTCGTAAGATTTCACTTAAGAATGTCTGTTTCAGACAAGTTTTCTTTTATTCTTTTTATTTAAATTCTTGGGGATTTAAGAATGGCAATGTATATTATTATCCTATTTTTGTATTTTAGGTCTGCAATATTTTGATAGCATTTAATCAATTAAGATTTTGCACCATTCTTTGTGCCTGTCAGAGGATAAGGTAAAACCTCTCTGGAGAAAAACGAGATAACTCAGAGCTTCCCAAATTTAATATATAATCAATCTGAGCTCTTGACTCAGATTTCCAATCGTTTGTTGAGAATATACCATGATGCTATTCTACAGATAGCTCAAACTCTACTTACCAACAATTGAACTTGGCCTTCCTCCTATGAGTAGCAGCTTGATAAAGCGTAACAAAATGTCCAAACAAGTCTTAAAACAGGAAATTTCACACTTCTCTTTTCCCTTATAACTGGGCCATTCCCTAGGGCTAATTATTCCTAAATCATTCCACAGTACCTAAACCCTTATTTTCCTTCATTCCTACCTTCTTGGCTCTAACGCAGTATTCCTAAAAGTCATTGTGCAGGATAAATCTTATCCTGCTGAGTAATAAACCGCAAGCCAGACTGCTTGGGTTTCATCCCAGCTTCAATATTTAATAATTCTGTGATTTTGGGGAAGTATCTTTCTACTTCAATTTCCTCATATAGAAATTGACATACAGATGTTCCTCAACTTACGATACTGTTAGGTCTCAAAAAAACCTATTGTAAGTTGAAAATGTCATCTAAGTCAAAGACATATTTAATACACCTAACCTGTCCAACACCATAGCTCAGCCTAGCCTACCTTAAACATGCTCAGAACACTTACATTGGCCTATATTTGGGCAAAATCATCTAACACAAAGCATAAATGCTGAATATAATTTGTATATAATTTATATAAATATACATGTAATTTACTGAATAGTCTACTGAAGCATGGTTTCTACTGAAACCCTATCACTTTTGTACCATGATAAGGTCAAAAAACCGTAAGTCGAAGCATAAATCAGGGACTGTCTGTAACAACAGTACATACCATATAGGGCTGTTATAAGAATTAAAAGAGCTAACCTATGTAAATTACCTAGGACAGTGCCTTTCGCACAGTAAGTATGTAATATATGTGAGCAGGTGGTTGAGTATGCAAATGGTACAAGAGCTCATTTGCTTGAACCACAAAGTGTTTTAACTGCTGTGTATGCCTTCAGCTTTCCCTCCTTATGTACAGCACCATATTAATGCCACATATATTTCTGATGTTCCCCTCAAACTGCTCCCCCAATAGTCTGCCCCTTCTCAGAAAATGACAATACCATTCACCCAAGCCAAAATTCTGAAGTCCCCTTTATGTCCCTCTTTCTCTCACATCCCACATTGAATCTATCAGGAAATACTATTTTTGTACTTTAAATGTATCTACCCTTCGCTCCCTGAAATAAGTCATCATTGCCTTTTGCCTGGAATAATGCAATAGCTTCATTGGTCTCCCTGTGTCTCCTTTTGCCTTCCAACAGTCCTTCCCCAGATCACTTTAGCATGACCATTTAAAAACATTTCAAGCCACATAATTCTTTTATTTAAAATCTCCAAATCCTTCTGCCAATTCACTCACAATAGTCTCTACTATGGGTTTAAGGCCCTAGGTGATCTAGTCCACCACTTGTTCTCTAGTTCTCCCATCTCATGACCCACCACACTCCCTCACTCACATCACTAACACATAACAGCCGTTAACCTCCTTGCTGTCTCTTAACCCACATCAAATCCTTTGCCTGGCATACTCCTTTGCCTCAGATACCAATGCATCATATTCCTTCACTTTCTTCATTTCTCTCAAGTGTCAACTTACCTGAGAGACCTTCTCTGAACAAAAACATCTAAAATAGCAAACACACATACACTATTTTTCTTCTTAGCACTAGAACGCAAGGAGGTAGGCAGATTCTTGGATGCCCCCTGCCCTCAAGGAGTCCTACCTACTGGTATTCATGGCCTTGTATAAATCCTTCCCCCTCGAGTAACTTACTTCTAAGTAATAGGCTGTGGCAACAGTAGGGGGATTTCACTTTTTAAAATGTGTTCTAAAAATCTACAACTTCTGTCTTGGTAGCAGACTCTTTTTATTGCCCCTTTTTTGGCTTATGCTTTAAAAAAAGAAAAGTTTTCATGAGGGAGAGGATCAGTTAGTAAGTAACTGAGGGCAGTCTACAGTCAAAGACCAGGGAGAAACTGAGACATTTTGTCCAATAACCTGTGAAAAACTGAATCCTAACAATACCACATGAGCTTGGAGGTGGATCCTTCCACAGGCAAGCCTTCATGTGAGACTAAAGCTCAACTAGCACCTTACTGCAGCCTTGAGAGAGAAGAGAAAGCAGAAGACCCAGCTAAACAATACCCAGATGCCAGACCAACAGAAACTGTGAGATAATAAATGTGTTGCTTAACCTTCTAATTTTTGCAGTAATTTGTGCTTCTTGAATATGAGATAGTGAAAATCTGACCTAACTGGAATGATCTAACATTGGCTATGTTATAAAATATGTTAAAAGAGGAGACATTACTTCATATGAATGGTGCATTTTTTAAAAACTAAGGATTAAAATAGTAAGAATATTATGAGCAGGGAGAACACAATAAATGTTTCCAATTTTGAAAGCAAGAGTGTAGAATAGTGGACGAAGATTCAAAATAATTGGGATTTGGGTTTGTTTCTAAGCTTTATGTAGCTATGCGACATGATACACTCCATGCAGTGGGCTATGAAGTCAGGAAATGGGTTCTACCACACTCATGCTCTCTCACTTGGTCCTCTCTGAATCTTACGTTAATTTCACTTGTCTTACTACCTATAAAGATTATTGTGAGGATAAAGCAATAATTTAAAAGCATTTCAAAAATGGTTTCTGTAAAGTAATGTGATATATGTAATAACTGAAGACCCAATTCAGATGTCTAATTAGAGAGTATTCTTTCTCTGAGACCTTCACTTTTTCTATGCTTTTGTTCATAAGATACTAGAATTGTTTCCTAAATCCTGTACTATTATCTGAAGTCCAATGTTTTTATCTATGTATCCTATGTATCATGCATATATCACATAAATATGTCCTATACTTTTTTTTTTTGGAGACAGAGTCTCAAGCTGTCACCCTGGGTAGAGTGCTATGGCATCACAGCTCACAGTAACCTCAAACTCTTGGGCTCAAGCGATTCTCTTGCCTCAGTCTCCCAAGTAAATGGGACTACAGGCTCCCACCACAATGCCCGGCTATTTTTTTGTTGAAGTTTTCATTATTGTTTTAGCTGGCCGAGTTTGAACTTGCCAGCCTTGGTGTATGTAGCTGGTGCCCTACCCACTGAGTACCCTGCCCTATAAATTTTTCTAACTGTTTGCTCACTATAATTATCCAAATATCCAAAACATACCTAAAGGTAGAATGAATAGACAGGCATGATGATGGAAAGGGCAGTTAAAATACATGAAGCTACTTTTTCAACAAGAAAATGAGAGGGAAATTATACATGAAAAACATATCAACAAACATAAAAATCCTTATAAAATTTTCTAAGTCTTGGCTTAGCATATTTAACTTGTAAAATATTTTAATACAATTTTTTAAATGTCAATAACATTTCAAACTCCCATAAGAATTATTTCTGGATCTTTAAATATCATTTATAAAAATGACTATATATAAAAAATTCACTGTTACTATTTATGACATTACAACAAAAATGCAAAATTTCTGAATTTCAAAACTGGGGAAAGAGATTTGATTAGTTTCTTCACCTATCAGATACTTGTTAATGTGGCAAACTGAGGGCTTTGGTGAGAAACCCTCTTTGAAAATGATGAGATTTGCTTATGACAAAAAGTATAAACAAAGAAATGGCTGGAGGCCAGCCAGGAAGAATGCCAAGGACACTCCTAAGTGATAAGATCACAGACCTAGAAACAATTAAAACCAGTGGGCTACAAGAGTATTTTACATTTAAACAAGGAGCTTTAGAACAGATGGGGTCCATAAGAGATCACCAAGAGAAAGAAACACCCATGTAAAGAATCACTGCATGGATAGTCCTTAGAGAATGCAGCTTTAACTCTGGGTACAGCTAGCAGCCCACATGCAGCCAATGAGATCAAGAAAAAAAAGGGTAGAAGATTGTTTATATTGATAAGAAGAAAAATTCTTTGTTTTTGCATTACCAAAGTAAGTTGTGAGTCATTAAAATATTTTAATAAAATCTTCAAAATCTTCATTAAATTCTGTAAGCCCTTTTATTTCTAGGTTATTGTATTTCATTAATGTCTCTGACTCTGCTATTGTCCCTTTGCTACAATACAGTTTCTTAAATATATTTTAATATGAAAAATGTAAAGAAAAAAAAACCTTGTTAAAATCCTTCTATTCAGTTTTATAAGAAGAAATCCATCAAAAGAAATATTAAAACATAAATATTCAAAGATGCTTCATTTGAAATACAGATCTCCCACTCACTCCAAAAACTAAAATCGATCAGACTGAGTATTCACACCACCAAAATTGGCAAATGCTACTAATTGGTTCTCTTTCCCCCCCTTAGAGAGTGGAACCTTTTGTTCAACACTTATCCACACACCACTGCCATATTTTCCTACGTCATACTATACTTTCTTACCCAATTCAGACTCACTACAGTTCACAGCAATAAGTGTCAAGTTAATGAGAGCAGGTATATTGGCTGTTACTACTACCTCAGAAGTGTGCTGTACTCAAAGACTTCTTGGGTCTCCATCTCAATTGCTCTCCCAGGCAGTAACAAAAATACAATAGCCCTCCTCTCAAGACAGCCTTCACTGAATTGTCTTGTTTCACTTCCCTAGTTTCTATAAATTTGCATTCTCATCTGTGTGTTTTGGTGCTCCTCAAGTGTCCTTATGAAAACAAACTGTCACTCATACTACACTGAACTATCTCTTATCACACTGTATTGTAATTTTTGCTATACTCTGTGAGTCTGCTAGATCTTGAGTCCAATGAGGACAGGCACTATATCTGTCTTATTTTCCAACACTCACTACATCTAAGAAAACAATAAACATTGGTTAAGCAAATCAATGAAGCATTAGAGAATTTCTCTGCAATGGCTAAAATGATGACAAATGTGAACAATTACTTTTGGTTGAAAGTTAAATTGTATGTCCCCAAAAGATATATGTCCTAAGTGCTAGTATCTATAAATGTGACCTGATTTTTAAATAGTGTCTTTTCAAGGAAAAATGAATGAATACTGGATGAGGGTGAACCTTCAATCCAATGACTGGTGTCCTTAAGAAGATAGGGAGATCTGGATATGGAAACACAGGGAACAAGTCCATGTGATGATTGAGTTAAGAGATTGGAATGATATATTCACAAGCCAAGAAACATCAAGGCCTCCAGAAAGCCACCAGAGGCTAGGTAGAAGTAAGGAAGGAGTCTTCCCCTGAGCCTTTGGAAGAGAAAGCATGGTCCTAATAACACCCTGATGTTGTACTTCTAGCCTCCAAAACTGTGAAAGAATAAATTTTTGCTGTGTTAAGCCACCCAGGTTGTGACAGTTTCTTAGAGCAACCTTAGAAAGCTAATACATCTTCTAATCAACTTACCCAAAAGGAAAAGTGACATTTTTTTTTCCATCGTCACTTTTCCCCTTAATCTATGTATCATTACAAATATGACAAAACTAAAAGAGTACTAACTGGAAAGGCAGCATGCTTGAAATATAATATTTTACACAGTAATTTGTGAGGAACAACTTCCTATATTGACTAAATCTTGCTTTTGAGAACGTCAATTTCTAAAAGAATCTTATAATCAACATGCCATGTTTACATAAAAAGTAAAATAAGTATTGTCTTAAAGTGTAAACATTTCTTTGTTGTAATTGTTACTATTCCTTTTTTTTATGCTTACCTAAATACTGTAGAAGAAATAAAAATGCATTCTAGTATTATTAAGGATTTTTTCAGTTATTCAGGATGAAGCAATGTTTGAATGATAAGATCTCCTTAAAATGCTGCCCCTTAAGTATTATACCTTTCTTTCTTATTATGATTTTTGTTTAAAAAAAATTCATTCACATCTACACATGACCTAATATTTTAATGATACCTTTTTTATAGTATCTATTTGAATTAATGGGAAGAATAATTCAAATTTTAAAAAAGAAAAAACAATAAAAAATTATTTCTAAAATAATTTTCATTGCGTTAGCATGATCAATGATATAAAATCATATCATCTTTCATATGTGATATGAAATTAATAAATGAATATTTGTAAGTGAATATTTTCCTACATATTTATATGATATACAGAAGTTTTTTCCAAAAGATAAATTTCAATTTTGAAGCAGAAAATTATATCTTTTGTAATTAATTAGTAAAATCAAATGTGTAATGTGGTAGATAGATATTAGATAAAACTAATATTTAAATTTGGTTTAAAGGAGGAAATTTTATCAGCTAAAAGAAACAAATATACTAAAGAAACCATATATCTATTGCTATTTTAGTAGAAAATACAGTTTTTTGTTAAAATTCTAAGTTTATATAATGATTTTCAAATAAAAGATAACATACATTTTGGCTTCTATTGGCAAGGCATATATCTCCTTCCCAGTTTTCTTTTTCCCCCTAAAATATTTCTTTATAGTAATTTTTAGAGGTTTTCTCCTCATTTCATTGCATTTTTTCCTTATAAATAGTTTGTCTTACTTTGGTCTCTATAGTACATGCTTTCAAATATAAAGTAAGCGTTTTCCTCCTTTTTAAAGTACATGTGTACTATTAAAACCTTTTATGCTTCTCCTAGTCATGTAGCACCACCTGCTGGTCATACCTTGGTATACCATCCAGGTCTGCTGGACCCAACTTCACTTTCTTTCTTGAGCCCTTCTATTTATCAGAATGGATATTTCATGAGTTTTATTCTTTTCAGGGGTCTTTAAAATATTAAATATTTTCTTATTTTTATAAAAAGTAGGATTAAATAGGATATTCAATAACCATACGGACCCTTTGGATCCTTTTGACAAGTCCAAGATGTAGAATCTTAACAATCTTATTTTTTCTATCTTAAAACATTTGCTGTTTCATTACCCTAGGAATTACTTTATTATTCATCAGTTACTCCTAACTGCGCTAGAAAAGAATTAAAAAGACAATAGAAGAACGGTGGGAATAGTACTAAACTAAAATCTATTAATGCTGGTGACATTAATCACATAAACAAAACCTCAAGACTATGAATTTTCAAATATCAGTATTTTAGATCAATTTTCTCAAACTTAAGAAAGGATAAGTGAACAACATATTTCTTAGAATAGAAAGGAAGCATGATATTTATTAATTAGGGAAAGACTTCATTGCATACTGGTTTGTGACTGTTTTGCTAAAAGAATGTACAACGATAGTGTTCTTTCATCTTATAACATTTATGGGCCAATATTTCATTGATGTGGTTTCTAAGAAGACAATTCTGGCATTGTACATATATATAAAGATGAGTAAAAAGAAAACAGATGATGTAGAAATAAAAAAAGTACACTGGAGTAGAGAAAAAAAATAAAAGAGTCCATTGTACTCAGATAATAAATAGTGATTATTGTTTCCTCTGGTATACTGCACATTAAAGAGTTGGGATATACAGCTATCATTTAGTTAATACCCTCAAATGTATCTGTTTCAAAATACCTTAAGGGAAAAATGAAATTCTTTAACAGGTAAAAAGGTAAATGCTTTTTATTTTTTTATTTTTATTTTTTTAATAATTTTATTAAATCATAATTGTGTACATTGGTGCAATCATAGGGCAGAATGTGCTTCATATACAATCAGAAACATTTTGATCGTACTGTGAGAGATAGCCCTCATAGCATTTTCTTAATCACTAT